>VDFB02058261.1:0-30438 GCA_007258455.2 Sequoia sempervirens
TAATGTCAAAGAACGACAATGAAGTCTTTTGCTTTTGCATCTCTATAATAAAATCAAACTCCGAATCATTCTTCACCTGATATTTAGGAAAGTCAGGTGGATTACCTTTATTTTGAGATTCAGATGGCCCCTTTGGTGGTGGCGTATTGTTGTCCACATTTTGATTGGGTGGGACCATGGAATTAGGAGGGGTAGATGTAGTAAATGGGCCCTTATTTTGATTTCTTAAGAAATGACCTCCCTTGGTTTGGAAGGCCTGGGCATCGTATACATCTTCCACTGGTTCATTTTCTTCCTGGCTAGGGAATGGAAGTTCTTCATCAAAGATTTCATAAGCCATGGTGGTATCTGTGGATCCGCTAGACTTGTTGGGAGCACCTTGTAATGGAGCATCAACCTGTGCTATCTTGAGCATCTTCTCCATTTCCACGCAGTTTACCTCAGAATGAGCTGCACTGTTGTGCAACCTACACCAATTTGTCATAAAGTTGAGATATGCCACATTTACAGTGTGTGGCTTGTCATCACCCGCCTAATAATTATGGAAAACTCCCCCATTATTTGGTCCAATATTCCATTGTCTATTGTTGTTAGACCTTTGGTTATATCCCCTATTTTGATTTTGGTAATTTAGGTTAGGGGAATTTTGACTTTGGAAATTCCTCTGATTTTGATTTGAGTTTTGGTTGGAGTAACCACCCTGATTAGAATACCCTCCCTGATTTTGGTAAATTTGGTTTTGGTTCTAAGGGGGGTTGTGTCTAAGTTGGGCCATATCATTAGACATATGAGATAAAGTCTTCTTGAGAGTTTCCATTTCATTAGTCAATTGAACAGTTTGGTCACTTTCTGCAATCTTCACAATAGATGGCTGATTAACAAGACTTGACCCTCCAGCTTGATTATGGTAGTTTTGTGATTGCTAGGAGGAGTCTTGAGCACCATCAGTGAAGAATGGTAGGGGAGGTGACGTTTGTAACTCAGACATGGGTCCATATTGGGAATAAGACATTCTTGGGACCGTATTGAACAAAGGAGTTGGATTAGGCATTTGATATCCTATGGGAGGAAGAAATCCTCCTAAACTCCCCGATTGTAAGCTTATTTGTTGTTGTAATTTGATGGCTAGGTGGTAAAATTTAGACAAGGAATCAATTTCAGCAACATCATACGTCCTCTGCAAGAACATGCCAATCAAAGGATCCACAACCCTCAAATATGCCAAAATGGAAATATTCTTAGCAACCAAGTAAGGATCCTATAGCCTACGTTACATTCTTTAGAATCTTGTGTTGAATAATGGAAATGTTTCATGGGGTTCTTTTCTTATGGTAGCAAACTGGTGATACAAAATGGCAGGGTCTACATAGACCCAAAACTGATTAATAAAGACATTTTCTAATTTTGTCCAACTCAGAATAGACCCTTGGGCAAGTTTAAATAGTAGTTGTATGCCATGTCACCCAAAGAGTAGGGGAATAACCTACACACAACATCATGGTGAGCTACTTGAGCCTACGTACAGGCATCCTTAAATGGTTTTATGTGCTCTTCAACACTCCTTGATTCTCTATGCATATATTTGGGATAGAATCTCTCCAGATTCTTGGGCAGCTAATGTATACCCCCAGGGATAGTCCCTAGTGGAGAGGGGTTATTTACGAAGAAAGCCATCAGTGGTGGTGGGACTGGTTGAGCCGGTGGTGGAATAGGTGGATTTGGTGGAAAGCTAGGTGGAGTAAGTGGTGGTGACAATGGTGGGATCAAAACCCTATGAGCTTGGGGTCTGTATCTGACAAGGGTTTAGAGTTTAACCATTGGTTATGGATTCTGAGAAGATCCAAGAACTCTATCAAACCTTTCTGGTGAGAAAGACCCAATTCGAGCCAGTTTGTTACTCAGGTCCTCCTTCTAGTGCCAAATCTATTGATGGTCAAAACAACACAACAACATTAAATAGAATATCTCCATCCTATTTCTACTGAAAAAGAAAGATAACATAAAGTAATCTAATTGCCAAGGTCTTGGTAGTTGGTTCTCAATTATGCTGATGTTACTCTATGGCCAATGTAACTATAATATTCAAGGGGACTTTGCTGGTAATAAGGAACATAAACTACATTAGATCAATTAACCTATGTTGGGGGGTGTAAATCAATGGAAAAAAGATAAATCAGGGCTTCTGAACAACAAAATATGAATAAAACTTCTTAACATCTAGACATGCACCTTAACAACGAGTGTTTCTTTATCCAACCAAAACCATAACATGATGTAATTCATAGAATAATCTACACCACTGCATACATTCATAGTGCTAATTCAACAACCACAACCATTCACTAAAACTTCACTTCAAGATTTGAAACAAATCACTCACTCATTGCTAAAACCAGATCAAATAGACATAAAAGCAATTCCATTCATAGATAATTTAATGAAATAATATTAAAATGCGGTTTCCCCTATTGATTTGCATCAAATAGAAAACATTTAGGCACAACAAATCACTGGCATACAAATTGATTATGATTCATTAACCTTATCAAAGAGATCCAAATTTGACAATAACATGTAAACTCTATAAAACTGTAAAAAGGTATCCAAGTTCAACAAAACTTTCAAAGTATCTTGCTAAAAACTTATGAAATCATAATACTATAATTCCTATCTGCTATCATATCAAGTGGCTAATCCTTTTTCAATCAGCTGAACTTTACAAAATAGAGCCCAAAAGTACATATAGGCGAGCCATGCATAAGTTTCTCTCAATCAAAATCCTAGATCCAAAAATCAAGGAACTGAAACTACATGAAGGAACTAGACTAGCTGATCTTCAGTTCAAAAATTGATTTCCCTGTTGTCCAAAATTTGATGCCCAAGGAAGAAGATAAAACTGGCAGATGAGAGCTTTTAGTTCAACTCATGTCAAAACCCCGCAAAATAGGAGAGGAGAAGAAGTTGTTTGTTCAGAAGAGAATGTTCTACTGCCAACTCACTCATGCATTGCTTGGTCAAGGAGATACTCATCATAACTGGAGAATACTTGTTGAAGGATTTCCAAACTAGGCCCATCTAACCAATTCTCCTCAAACTTGATTCTCTTCAACTCAGCTGAGGCGAATTCTTGCATATCTTTCAATTTGATTAATTCCCTCCTAGCAGCTTTTACTTCTTCTTTGATATCCATGAGCCTATCCAACAAAAACCCTTTTCCATCATCTTCTTCTTACATCACTTCCTCAAATATGCTACTCCACTTCTCCTTCAACTTATCCAAAGGAATAACTTTTTTGACCGGGATGTCCAAATTGACCAAAATAGCAACCACTGCCTCCAATTCATCAATTTGTTCATTCAAGTCTTTACTAGCTTCTTGAACTTCATTCTTATGCTCATAGATGAACTTGGATATGAACCAGATTATGTTTAAGGTCTTCTCAATGAAATCTACATTATCCTCTTCAAGAATTAACTGCTCTAGAAGAGTTGACTTAGGCACCTTGCTGATGTCCTTTAGTTTCTTGACATGTTCTCTATATTCTTCATCTTGTTTTTCCAAGACCTTAGCATGTTGATTCATATTCTCTACCAACTCAAGTGCTCCTTCATGAACTTTAAAACTATCAGCCAACACTTCACCAACCTCTTGATTGAGTCTATCAATCCAAATATCAAGCATCCCCACCTTACTCCTCATTTCTACTAAGTCATCAACTTCTTTCTTGCTTAGTAGGATTGGGGTCTCTGGAGAAGCAGCTTGTTGAGAAACCAGAGTGGAGACATCCTTCAAGAATTTGTGTAACTGATCCAATTGGGCTTTAATTTCATCCTTCCTTTTCTTATCTTTGATCATTCTTGATTTGCTGGACGATGCTACAATATCAATGAGATTCATCTGTTGGTTCCTTGTAGGTTTCCCCAAATTGACAATGCCCAATTGGTAATCAGTTGTTTGCATGTCTTCTCTGTCCTTATCCACCACTCAAATTGCACATTCAACAACAATCTCTCTTGCATCCGTGAGCCTGGTGGAATGAAGAACTTTGGCCTTCTTCTTGGGTCTTTCCTTCTCTATCTCCTTCATCATCTCATACCAATTGAGAGGCTGAGGTTGAACTATCTTCTTTTTCTCAAGATCAAGTTTTAACCATGTAGGAGCAATAGGAGTAGTGACCACTTGTGTTGAAGAAGAGGCAACAGTGGCAGAAGATAATGGTTGCAATATGGTGGTTCTTTGTTGAGAATCAACCTCTTGCACATTTTGTTGTTCCCTTTGTGCATCTTCTTGTGCAAGTCTCTCAGCTTCCTCTTTATCCTTCTACTCCTGCAACCTTTTGGCTTCTAATTCCTTTTTCAAACACTCTTCTTCCAACCTCTTCTCCTCATACATTTGGTCTCTCTATTTCTCAAGCTCCTTGACCTTGTCCCATGCCTCTTTAGACTTCTGTTCATGCAGAGCAAGTTCTTTAGCCTCTTTTTTCCCTTTGTAGATGTTCTTCCTCTTCATTCCTCCAGTGGGCTTAGTCAACAGCCTTGAATTCATCCTCAAGGACTTCTCTTTCTCTCCTCTGTCTAGCTTTATCCTCCTCAAGATCATGGATCTTCTGCATCATTTCCAATTTATTTCTCTCCTCTTTAGTTTTGAGTTCTTGTTCTTTTTGCTGTTGTTGCTTAGCCAATTCATCAGCCTTGGCTTTAGCCTCCAATTCTTGCTATTTAATTAATGCATCAACTTGTGCCTTCGCATCAGTCTCCTTCTATTTGGCCAGTGCCTCAGCTTGTGCCTTGGAATTTGTTTCTCTCTTAGCATCCTCAAAAAAATTTCCATTGATCTTCCCTTGTCAAAACATGCTCAGTTTTCGCATCCTCAGTACATCAAGGGATGCAACCACATGGGTCTCCCTGTCAGATGGGCTAGCATCAGAATTTGTCTCAATGTCATGAATCTCAATCTCAAGTTCCTTCTCCTTCAAGGATTCAACTTCCTTGTGAAGAGTTCCCATAGGCATTTCTCCACTTGGCTGCTCTATGATAAGAGGTTGAATTGATGTTTCACCTTGAGTAGTTGTTGAGGCACTAGGTTCTGTTGTGGTCTCTTCTCCATGTGCCTTAGGAAGATCCTAAGCAGGGATTATAGGTTCAATCTCCTCACTAGAATTGGGAGGGAAAAACTCTAAGGGCTCCTTAGGAGCCATTCTTCTTTTTGTTCTCTTATACCCTTGGGTGGTGCCTGTAGCCTTTCTCTTCTTAGAGGTATGAGCTTCTAGCTCCTTGATCCTCATAACCACCCATTAGATGCTCTAATCCAAGACTAGGCTTGCAATCTAGTTGATATCTATGGACTCCTTTGCATTCCAATCTACTAGATCTAAGTCCTTGGTGCCTATATTTTCAGCATCATATTGGGAATCCAAAGTTACCCCATCATCTGAAAATGTGTTAGGAATGTCCTCCTTTATCCCATACTCAACCATGAGTGGGATAGGAAATCTTTCATAGTTTCTTCTTCTCAGATCATAGTGATCTTGTAGATCCGCCCAAAAGTCTTCCAACAGATTGAAGTGTTTATCAAAAATAGTAGGAAGCGAGGCCTGCATCTTGTGTTTGGGATCAAAATGCTTCCTAGAGGTGTACAAACCCAACTTCAAGTGGATTAACTCATCATAGATTATCTTGGATGCCACATTTTGTGCACAACTATACTCACCCAACTTCATGGTGAATTTGTGGCAGCCAGTCTTATGCTTATTGGAAAATTTTAGATTGACTGCTACAGCTTGATAAATAAACTTCATCAAGACAATCCTGTTGCTATAGCACCTAGGGAGTAGATGAGGATGACCATCAAAACCAACTAGCTTGAAAGAAGTAAATCTGCGGTATTGGATATACCAATGTCCCCACCCTATAATAAAGGCCATAACATCCATGCTCAATCTGTAGCTTGCATCTCTTGTGAGCCGGTTAATGATAACATACAAAAATGCAACATTAACTCTTCTAAAGTGTGATTCAAAAGTCTGCAAGGTGAGTTGATCATAGTGATCCCACACCTTTTTTTGTCCTTGGGCTTCTCCCAATATGGCCACTACATTCAATCTAGGAAAGATGCTCCTTCTGGCAACTGCATAAATCACATAAGAGGTCATAAAGAAACTCTTGGTTTCTCTCACTCTAAGTATTTGGTTGTGTATGCATTTTGACACAATTGTAGGCCAATCAAATTGTTGCCTGCCATCTAAGATAGTCTAAATGAAAGGAAACATCCACTCTTTGTACTGGGAGGCATCTCTCTTCCCAAACACTCTAGAGAGAATCATTATTATATCTTTGATCTCCTTGTAGAAGTTTGATCTTTTACGCTGATCAAGAAGCTTAGCTAGGGACTTCTTCTCCACCCTCATCTAGTTCTTATTCATGTGATTCTTGTTGGGTTCCTTCTTTTTACTGTATAGCTGTAGGGTTTCTACCTCATTAAGTTGCTTGGGGCTCTGTGGAGTAGGTGCATTGAGTATAAACCTTATCATTTGTGGTGTAAGGTCAATGATAATATTTGCCTGCAAGTCCACACATTGTCTGGTAGTAGGATTGTAGGCTTGAGCTGCAGTGAGTATCAATTATGGGCATTGGAAAGGTAAGGGAAAGAGGGAAACATGTGCCAAACCCAATTGAACAATCCTCTCTATTCTTCCTATGACCCCTTCACTGAAATTTTCTTCATACAACTCTTCATAATTGAATGGGTGCAAGTTTGTATTTGTAATATCTGCCCAATCTGAGTCCACTTTGCTAGCAGTGATGGTAGGAATTTGATGCTTATACCTCAAAGTATATCAGAGCTGTTCCATCATGATCTTCTTAGGCTTAGCTCCTTTCCTTGAACTTTCTGTAGGTTGGATTCTTTGAGAAGACTCCTCTGATGCTCTTGACATCTCCTAATTCTATAATAAAACCCTGGATTAGATGAACAAAAGCATGAAAGTCAATAAATCATCGAATACCATCCTCTACTTCCTCAGGACAAACTTTCATACTTTGTCAAATTTCATATTCATCGAAAGCAGAGTCACAAAAGAATAAGGAATAGGAAACCATTGAACACAGGCGGGATTGGGATCAGAACTGGGATGAGACCAGAACTAGGATCGGAACAAAAATTGAACCCAAAACCAATCAATAGTTCCAAGTTTGACCTCCACTCCGGTTCTACTTCTGCTAAAGGGCAAGTGTGAAGGCCAAAATCAATAGTAATTAGAAGCGGGATCATTTTGGGAATGAACCCCAATGCAAACACTTACAGGATGAGTTTTTCCCCAGTCCGCTTTCACCAGTTTACTACTTAAAATGAAGCAATTTCTTGAAGAGGTGGTCACATGAGCTTAAGGACTTGAGTCACATGGGATAATATGGGAATCTCAAATAAAGGGGCTTAACCTCACCCTTTAACTGAATAAAGACCAAATTTAACTCTAGGGTTGGATATTTGTAAAGGTCATCGAGCAAACCTTAGTTTGCACAATGCATCGAATTAGATAATTAGGGCATCAAAAACCCAACATGGAAATCATTGATGCAACACGAAAGTAAGATCAAAGGGGTCTCTAAACATATTTTAAAACATTTAAAGCACAAGAGGACCCAATCAAATGAAACCCTAGTTAGAAACTAGGGCATGACAGAACATACCTACCATGAAAAGGACAGCAAAACGAAAAACAAACAAACAAAAAGATAGAAAAAGAAAAATAGAAAACAAAAAAAAGACTACGAAACCAAAAAGACAAAAAGGAATGAGCGAAGATTCACAAGAAAAGGTCCCGTGAATGAGCAAGAACACAAAAAGAAAATGACAAACACAAATAGGAAAAGGGAAAAGAACCTACCTTGAAATGCCAACAAGAAAGGCTAAAACTGGATAAGAATTCGCTCATCAACGTGCCTTTGCAATCAAATCGTGCTCCTCTCGAAGTTATCCTGGATTTGGTTTGCTAAAACAACTTAGATAACAAAGATAATGAGCCAGTTAAGTGCGATTAAGGTTTTAAAATCATTTTGCGCGTGTGAGGAGGTTGCAATTAATGCAATAAATGCAGTCGATCGGGGGAAAATCAAACAATGTAAATGAATAGTCAACTCATGTGGAAACCAAAAGCAGGGCAAATGTGGAACCAGATCTGGAACAGGACAAGAAACCTTTAACAAGTCTCTTTCCCAACTCCGAGCCCAGTTCCAGTCCCGCGACAAGGACAAACAACAAAGGGAAACGGGGGCAGAATCAGAACCAAAACAGGAACTAAAACTTTTTCAAAGTTCCAAGTTTGGTTTTGATTCCAGTTCTGCTCCCAACAAAGGAAGAAAACCAAGAAAAGGACAAAAAAAATGATGGGAAGCGAGACCAGAACCAAAACCGAACCCAGCCCAAACACCAACGAAAACAAACAACATAAAGCAAGCGAGTGGGAGCAGGATCAGAATGGAAACAAAATCTGGAAATTTTACAAAGTTCCAAGTTCACTTCCAATTCTAGTTTTGCTTTCACCAAAGCAAAAACAAAACACAAGGAAACGAAAAATGACTCAAGGGAGAAACAAACCCAAGAGCGCAAGACAAACCAAAAGACAACGAAAAGAACAAGGAAGAAGGGAAAGACCAAAATTAGGACCGAATCCGGACTTGGAACTTTACAAAAGTTCTAAGTCCACTTTCCATTCTGACTCCGCTTCTGCCAAACCAAAAGAAACAAGGACTTAGGAGAAAAAAAAACAACTCCTAAGACCCAAACAAAACACCAAGGACAAAATAAAAACAAGGGGGACCCATTTTGATCCAAAAACAACATGGGGTGGTTATGCAAAGCATAACATACTCTAGATCTCTAGTTGATGAATCTGACATAAAGGCTTTCTTTGCAAGTGTTATAAGTATATTTAGATTATTGATTAATACATTGAATTACTTTAGAGAGGGGTTTCTCTTCCAAAATGGTTTTCTGCACATCTATATTGTGGTATAATTTTATTTATATAACTAAAACTATAAAGATCTAAAATTTGCACATTACTCTCCTCTAAGATTATTTTAGGAAGTATGTTTGCACACATTGCTTCCTTTTAAATCTCTTTTCAGTAATTACTATATATGATATGATTGTTTCTATCTGATATAATTTATCTTATTGTGGCATCATAAAATTGTTGACCTTGACAATTTCACACTATGTTTGGCTCCCCCTTATGTGCTTGGACCTAATTATGCTTATTAGTTGCCCGTTTATCATCATTTTTGGAAAATCAGGATGAAATTGGGAATTAAAATTAATTCTTTATTTAACGACAACTTAAATCCTAAAATAGGTCTAGTCTAGGGCACCCTTTCCCTTGACCACCCTATTTTAGCCCAATTTTTTAATATTTTATTGTCAACATTTTTATATTTATAAATTTAAACTCATTTGTAGGATTTTCAAAATAATTATTACGAGAAATGAAGAAATACATATAAATATATGTCTTTTTCACCATTTTAATATCCAAGCAATCGAGAAGGTAATTTGAATTCCAATTGAGCATCCTAAAAAGGAGTCAAGACAATTCAAGCACATAATAAGCATCATTTTATACTATTTTCATCAGTCAATATTCATATTAGCTATGCATTATATAAAATTTATTTCATGTTTTATGCTCATTGTTTCGTGAGTACTAACACTTGCAAGACCTTCAATCAAGCATCAATTTATCCTTGCATGAGATGTGTGATATGAATTTAGTCCATAAAAGAAAGAAAATATGAGTGGTGGGTTACAACACTTGTGATTTATCATTTATTTTATCCATTTGCCTATGCCCGGCCTAGGGTAAGCACTCTTTATCCAATGTCATCATAATCGTTGTGGAGGTGGAAACACCAAAATGTGGTTTGACTTAGGCAAACCCCTATATGACACAACCCTTTCTCTCCTCTCTTGCAGGTGGCAAATATGAAGTGGATTTGGAGAAGATTAAAGACCTAACATCAATCTGATCAAGCATTCAAGTGCATTCATCCATCAAGTTAGGGAAAGAGCAATTATTCATCAACAAACGAAGTTTCGAAGCTAATTCCGACGAGGAAGCACCTATAGACTATAACCCACTGATACTTGTTCAAATATTCTAGAGAGCATCATTCTTAGTCTAGGGCGCCCATGCCCTTGTCCAGATAATTTCAACCTAGATTTGAATGTCAAGTTCCTTTGTCCTTACTCTTTGCTCTGATGTTCTCAGATTATGTTTGTTAGTTCTGTGTTTTTCTATATTCACATCAATATGTTGTAGTTGCATAGCCAACCTAATTTACAAAATCTAATCAATTCAATTCCTAATAAACACATCAACCATCAACCCCCCAAAGGGGACCAAAACTCTAACCAACCATTCTAGCTCTTCCTTGAGGATAACAGTCAAGTAGTCCTTTATGATAATTTTTGTGTCCTCTCAAATGTGATGTGTGGAAAGGTGTGATTTAAACCCCAGATCCCCTTTTTCACCACCACACTTATCCACTCAATTCAAGACCTAAATTTGATGGTATTATGGTTGTGTTTAATAATTTTTATCTTGAAATACAATTAAAAATTTAGAATATTATTATATGAAGGAAATATTTAAACATTCTATAAAGTTACATAAAAACTTATTAAAATATAGATCTAATCTATGATATACTTTTTTAACATATTTTCATATTTGAAAGGTAATTCTAAATGAATAAAGATCACAAAAAATGAGTTGATAAGTAAGATTGACCACCATATTTAAACCTTGATTATATTCCTCTATCTACACTTCACAATCAATCCATAAAATAATTTACAATTTTATATATATATATATATATATATATATATATATATATATATATATATATATATATATTCACTTATAAATAATTTTGGAAACAAAATAAATTAATGTCATATTTATTTATGATCAATAGATAACCTTCATGTTTTTAAAGTGTTTTCAGACTTTATCCTTTTTCCTTTTCTAAATAATATTTTTGTTTTCCGCTAAATGAATCATGATTCCATTTTATATAAAGGAGAATCATTATGAAAAAAAAGTTGATAACGAAATACAATTTTTTAAATTATTCTTTTGTTTATTGATATGACAAAAATAAACAATTTCAGTTCAACAAATACTTTATTAAATACTTTATTAACTTTTTTCATATATGTAATTAATAAATCAATCTAAAATGTTTGATATTATATAATTTAAATTTGAATTTCTAAAATTTATAATCACAATAATATAATAAATACAACTTATTCAATTACCCAATTAACCAATGAATAAATGGTTATAGAAAAACTTGTCTATTCAAAAGAAAAAGTTGCAACTATGGAGTGTTCAATTTTTTTTGTAGGCATAAAGTCGTTTAATACATGTGAGAAATCAAAACTCAAATCTCATTTTATGTATATATTATATTGAATTGCATGCCTTGTACGTAGTGTCTTCAAGTATATTAAAAAAGTAAAAGCACATGCATCAAGGTATTTCTTATACTTATCTTCACAAGTCAATGAAGCATCATTAGCCCATGTTCCAAAATGGTAGACCAAGATTTTGTTAATGATGGTTAAAGATTGCATCCTATGATAAAGATGACTACAAAACTTCTCCTTCTTCTCTTCCCATGTGCCCACCTTCCTACCAACTTTTGTCTTGTCCTTTCATTTGTTTTATCAAAATAATTGGAATTTTTTTACACTACATAAATTGGGTAGTCCTTTTATAAACTGTTACATGACCAGTGACATTAGCGCAACACGCCCTCTGTATACTGTAGGGATGAGGGGGAGACTAGTTCTCGTGACCTCTTGCCTATAACAAGATGCTTTCGTCAATCGAACAAGGCCTCCCACCCCAAAATAATTGGATTATAAGGATATCGACATTTCTTTATTATAAATAACAAGACTTTATTTGTCGGGGTCATATTTAATTTTCTCATATTTAAAAAAAATTGAATTTCAATAAATGATATAATAAAAAAACATGCTAATAGTCTTATTAATTGAACTCAACAAATTAAATTACAAAGATATTGAGATCTACCTATAAATTACATAAAAATTGAATTTGATTTAATTGTATCTCTAAAAAATAACTTTAATAAACAACATAATAAAAACACATACCGTTATTAGACAACTCTTCACTATAACAAATAATCTTTTAAAAAATACAATCAATATATAAATATAAATATGCATATTATATTTACATTTTTGCTTAGGACGACTTTAAGTGTTAAAGGTGATCGTTGATTCCAAAGAAACCCATGTTAATTATATTTTTAAAAAAGTATTAAAATAAGATGTCTTACTTTGCAATTAATGCCAGTTGAGTTATTAATGACATATGATTTGTAAAGTTTTTTCTCTTTCAAGTGTCATTAGAAAAGTTGAATTTAACTTTTCTATCCATGTGATCTAATTAATTAGAGCGAAGCAAATAACTCGGAATATTTAATATTTTATTTTAGAGATAACTTAAATAATTTCTTTAAATTAAATTTTGTATGCTTTTTAAACGAATAGATATCACTTCTAGATTTGAAGTCTTTTTTATTAAGTGTTGTCTTTTTTTACTCTTTGCTTCTCTTTTTTTTGGTTTTTTTTTGTCTAAGTAGGGAGGAGGGCATGATCTTCCTCCCCTCCCTCCATTCATTTAAAAATATGGTCACAAGATTTGGTCCCTTCATTTTGGAGAAAGAAATCGACATTTTACTAATCAACAATAAGTGGAAGATTGATCAACCCATGAGAGACTTGGATCAATAAATGTCTACCCTTGAAGAATCTCCAATCATAATTATCAATGTTATGGAATTTCACAAGAAAGTTTCCACCCTGCATGGCAAAAGTTTGATTTGTAGATTCCTTAGTGCTTAGCTATCTCTAGCAAATTTGTACTTCTAAACTCAAAAGTATTAGAAAACTGATAGAGACTATGAATTGTGATTTTGTGCTAAGGGGCTCTTTATTGTCATCTTTGTTGATGAAACAAAGAGGGATGGTGCATTTGGGAGAGGTTTTTATTTCTATTGGAATATTGGTCTTTTTATGAAACACTAGCATGTGGTTTACAAACCTTGAGAGGAAATACCCCATGTGACACCTTTCTAGATTTGTATGTATGCCCTTCCTCAAGAGTTTTGGTTCCCTTACATTTTTTAGATGATTGATAGATCATTGGGATGGTAATTGACATTTCTAGGCCATTTCACAATAAGGGTATGTCTATTTATGGTATAATATATATCAAGCTTGATCTCATGATCCTTCTAAAAAGCATTACCTTGAAACATAGAGAAGTAGAATGGATTCAAATTTTGGATTATGAATTTTTTCCTATTAGGTGTTGCAAATACTATGAGTATGATCATCTTCTCAAATAATGTCCAAATCTTAAGGGAAAAGTGTATTTGAGAAGAAACCTAGAAGATCTCATTAAAGATGTTAAAGGTTTTACCAAACCCCCCAAAAGCATACAACCAAGAACATAAATCTAAAAAATAAGGGTAAAAATGAGGGGAGTACGGGGCCATAATTTAGGAAGAAGCTAATTTTTCAAGGAAAATCAATTTTAAAATTCAAAGATAGATAGAAATGAAGATATGATGAAGGAATACAATTGCAAGGGAGATCTGGAGGAGTTATTGGAGAATCCTAAAGCTAGTAAAGAAATTGTGGTTTATAAGATAGGGATTAGTATGCTTAGTCGTATTTGGAATCAAAAATTAAGAATATAGCTATAAAAAATCAACTCCAATTGGAGGATATCTTAGTAGGCATTAAGAGCTCAAAGGTTACTTAATGATGATCTTATCCCAGAATATCAAGAGATTGAGTTGCTCCTCCAAGAAAATGATTCTCTATTGATTTTGGAGAAATTTAATCTAGATATTATTTTGATTCAAGAAACTAAGATTGACCTTGAGCAAGAGATTCAAAATCTCTCTTTGAAGGGAAATGGGGAATATTTAGTAAATTGGATAAACGTGCTTTAGGGGCTTTGACTATTATATGGAATCATTCGAAGATCATATTTTAGGAGATTGTATCCTCATAATTTTGGATAGTTGGACATATTTGATGCATTATCTCTAACCTTAGCTTCCCCATCATCAATGTTTATAGTTCTCAAGTCAACTAGGAGAAAGATTGTTTTAGAAACCATACCAAATATGTAATGAAACTTGGCACTTGGAGGCAACATGGATGTTTGCGGTGATTTCAATGCTAGAATTGATTTGTTTGAAAATAGGGAGGTTCTTAGATCCTTAATGATTATGCTCCTTTTATCCTTTCTTCGAGAATTTGATATATGGGATAGCAATCCCTAGATGGGTTGATTTACATGGTAATATGCAAGAAAGTGTAAGGATTAAAGCCTTGCCATGATCAATAAATTCTTAGCCTCCACTTCATGGTTAGATAATGAAATTATTTTTAAGTCTAAGGTCCTAATTAAATTTGGATCTTATTATTAGTTGATATCTATATTCATAGATAGTGATGATTTCCTCAAAAGGGTTCCTTTAATATTTTAAAATCTTGCAATTGGAATATTTTGAATTTGATTTGGTAGTTACTAATTTTTGAAAAATTCAATATATATCCTTTGACACAAAGATCTATGCCTTCAACAAGAAACTTAATGCTCTTATACTTAGTTTAAAAAAGTGTAATCACCAAGATGTAAAAATATTAGCTTATAGAATAGTGTGAATAAAATTTTCATACTCTCTTCCTTGATAATGGAGTAGCCTCTCTAGTGGAAGAAGAAGAAAAGAAGATAGCCACCCAATTGGATGATGTTTACAATTGTGACAAGTTCTTTTGGAGTTAAAAATTTAGAATTAAATGGTTGAAAGAGAGAGATAGGAATATAAGGTTTAAATTGCACCACCTCTCATGTAAAATGGTGAGGCAAAAAATTTATATCTCTAAAATCAAGACTAAAGAAGGCGTCATCACTAAAGACCTTAAGGCTTTGAAGGATTATTTGGACTCATTTGGGAATATATGTTGATTGAGGAGAATGAAGAGAGGAATGAAAACCAAGATATTTTCCTTGTACAAATCATTTCTCTTATCAAAGTCAATAAGAATGAGAAGCTCATGTAGGACATCTTAAAAAAAGAAGTTAGTGTTGCACTTGTTTGACATGGTTAAAGATCATGCCCCAAGTCTAAGTGACTCTTCAACCCTCTTCTCCCAAAATTTTTGGGACCTCTTGTGGGTAAATATTAGGGAAAATTTTCAAGAATCTAGAGACTCTAAATCAATTTTAAGGTCTCTTATTGTCACCTTTCTTACCCTAATCCTAAAGAAGAAGGAAACTTTGAATATGGAATACTTCAACCCATTTATTTTTTCAATACTATGTACAAAAATCATATTGAAAATAATTGCTAATAGATTAAAATCTCTTTTGCATATCCTTATTTCAAATGAGCAAGGGATATCATTGAAAGGGAGCACATTATAGATGAGATTATCAATGTCCATGAGATGATGAACCCTTTACATGCTAGTAAGAGAAAATGTAAGTTTTCAAACTTGACATTTCCAAAGCTTATGACAAGGTCAACTAGAGGATTTTGGATAGAGTTTTAGAGAAATGTAGTTTTCATGTAGATTGGAAAACCTAGATTAGATGATGCTACTCACTTACTAGTTTCTAAATATTAGACAATGGTTACTCTAAAGGTTTTTTCTCATCCTCCTAGAGACTTGGGCAAGGTGATCCACTTTCTCCTTTTCTTTTTATTATTATGGTGGAATCCTTAGTAAGATATATCAATTTTCTCAAGAATAGAGGTACCTAGGAGGGAATCCTCCTCTAAAGAAAAGTTTACCCACAAAAATTTCATAGATGATATTCTTCTCTTTGCATTCCCTTCTATTACGGAAGGTAGAGTTGCCAAGGATCTCCTAAGAGATCATAATATATGCTTTAGGACACAAAGTAAATATAGAAAATAACTAAACTTTCTTACTGAATATTAAGAGCTAAGGCAAAGATATCTTGTGTAGATGTATTTTATTTGTAAAATGTTGACTACTTAACTCATACATGGCCTTTCCTCTTTTTATTGTAGTGAAACAAAAATCATCTTTGGTTATATGTTTTATAAAGGTTTAGTAGGATCCTAGAGGGTTTAAAGTGTATATGGCTAATGGATTTATACTATTAGTTGGATGATTCTTCTGAAGGCAACATTTCAAGCTATTCCTAGTTATAACTTGTCTTTGATGATTTCTCCAAGGAGAATTACATCCAAAATCACTACTTCCACGTAGAAATTTACATAGAAAGACATAAAAGGATACTTCAAGTGCCCTTTGCTTTCATGGGATAATATGTGTACTCATATTAGCAGTGGAGTTATATGTCTCAAGGTTACCAAACTCTCCAACCAAGCCTTAGTGGATAATTTCTCTAGATAATATTCTCAAATACAAGTATCTTCTTCAGGATAAATTGTTATGCATAGTTCCATATGAAGGAGCTTAGTTATTTAGGAAGGAATGAAGTAGGTTAAAAATATTATAAATATATATATATATATATATATATATATTTGGAATGATGCTACATAAATATTTTGGGATGAGGTCATTGGAACTTATTCAACCTATTAAATAAAACCATGAACTTAATATGCATGCATCCCATCTCATGAATAGTTGGGGTCCCAACGCTCAATACTACTAAGAGGAAAATTAAGAAGCATGTAATATCTCCTAACACTACCTAACATGATCATAATCAACTCCTCTATTGAAATGCCTTTGATCATAATTACCACATTTAGTATAAACAAGTTTTCTTCATCACCCAACTACAATGACCACTATGCTCATGATTCCTTGTACCTACATCCCTCACATACATCCCTAATTGATGACCAAATACCTAACCATATATTATCTAACTCCACTTTTCCTAGACTTATGAAGCATAAGAAACACTTGTCAAAGGTATAAAATTGCTCCTTGGCTAATCATATAGACCCACTTTCCCCCCATTAGTCATGAGGTAGAAATAGAATAATATAACTCTATTAGACCATTTCTCTACATCAATGTTCAACAAAAGGAAATCAAAATTGAGCAAAGCATACTACAATGCTAAACTAAAACATGCACAATTGAATTTAAAAGAAAACTATCCACTCCTACCAAATTTCTATTCAATAATTTCCCGTCATTTGAATGAATAGATAGCCCAATAAGAGAATGGTTCTCTAGCCTCTTAGTGGGTCCTCCAACCTTTATTATAGTCCCATTAGATTTTAGAGAATATAATAATATTCAACAAACTAGGAATCCTCTTCCAAGAAGCATAAAAATGCACGAATAATTTTTTATATATATTCAACAAATTAGGAATCCTCTTCTAAGAAGAAGCATAAAAATGCGTAAATTTTTTTTTATTTGATTTCTTCTTAAAGTATGATCATATGGATAATGGTCAAACCTTTTGCATAAAAACACTTCACTAATATTTTATTTTGGAACACATTGTCACTAGTATTGAGAGAAGACAAATCTATAGGACCATTTTGATAACTATAGTGAGACAAATTCTTATGTTTTGATAATATAGGACATTTTTTCTTGTTTAGAAGCAACAACATAACCTCCTTCAAATGTATAGATATATTTTTATATTTGTAAATTGGCATTCATGTTGAGTGAAGAATTCATAAATTAAATCAATTGTTTCCCTATTAAGTTTATCACTTAGTTGTATTAATTCCAAGAAGTTTGTGTAGTTGAAAGTAAGTCAATTCAAAAAAATAGAGATCAACATATCATCATCAATATTACCACCTATACCACTATATTAAAGGTTAACATTTTTCACCCTAGAGATGTATTTTCTATCATCTTCATCATCATTGAGTATATGATTTAGTAAGTACATTACTAGACCACTTTTCTTATATGTAGATCTTGTTTTTCATATAAATCCTTAAGTATTTTTCTAGCTTTCCAAGCTTTAAATTTAATAGAAAATTTATGTGGATGATAAATTGTGAAGAACAAGAATATTTTAGTAGTGCTAAAACTTTTTTGTCTCTCTTAGACAACTTAGTAACATTAATAGGGACTATAGATTGATTCTCAACCAAATCCGAAAGATCATTGAATATAAATGAATATGCCATATTCATACTCCAAACTTTGTATTTTTAGGTGAACATTATGTTTCATGTTTCTAAGATTATGATGTAATGGCTACCACATAATCACTAACAAGTTATGATAATTAATGAGTAAAGTAAATGTAATCTAAGTCACTAGAGTTGAAAACTTTTACTAAAAATTTTCCGTATCATACATAAAATGATTGTACAATCATTACAATTTGTACAAGTCCATTTACCATACTTGGCATAACTATAAGTTACAAAATAATTATATTTTAGGTATAGGCACACATACATCATGAAACCATACTTAAAATTTGTAAGGGAAGAGTAAGCAATCTATAAGAGTCATCCACTATGCCAATCAGTAGGTCACAAGATAAGTAAATACAATGGCATTTGCATTACAATCCCTCCATCTTGTTTTGCCATAGCCTAAAGGAGAGAGAGAGAGAGAGAGAGAGAGAGAGAGAGAGAGAGAGAGAGCATCATTGAGGTGATATCCACCCTACCACGAAGCATTAGCTTCCTTGTGGTACTCCACTAGAGAATCCCAACCCATCACAAATAATCTAGCAGCATGTAGTTGACATGCATGATGGAATTCAATACATTGTGATTCAATGATGACCTACCATGCCTATATGCTTATGCATCATATATCTATGCACATTTCCATTTGATACACAAATTATGGAAGAGAATGTAACTCAACCAAGCAATGCACTTATGAATGTTAATTGATGACAATAATGTTTATAGCACAAGATGTGCAATAATATCATTATGGTATCTTGATATTCTATAAGATAGATAAAATAATATCTAGAAGAAAAATCTTGTATTGACATTGGTTCCAATAAAATAATTCTAAGATAATAACATTTACTGAATCACGTGCCAAGAAGGTTGCTCCATGTCTAACATGTTCCCTAAATCCAATCACTACTAGGTGATTCAGAAACCTAATGTCTTATTTCTTTATCTATCAATTCACAAGCCTAGAACTCTTCCTTAGAAGCCAATGAAAGGTAATAAATAAATCTGGCCATATTCATAATAGTATACTCTTAAATAATGATATTAACCATTAAATTTGCATACACACCTCATATAAATCAATTCACAAGTTTTAGTCTACAAATTGCAGTGGGAAGGACATCAATTAAACCACCATAACTTTCACATCCTTTGGTTGTAATTAAAAATTCAATATGTTCTTGAAAGGTGAAATAACAAAGAACAAAACTCTTTTTTTTTTTTTTCAAGAAACTCAAGCACATGCTAGCAATTTTCTCTAGAACACAACTCACTAGCTTACTCAAAACAACAATTTGACCACAAGATTTTAGCTTGATTATCAACAAGAGTTGTCATGTCCTTTCAAATCCTTTTTGTAAGAAATTAATATACAAAGAGGGATGCCATGTTTATTCAAGATGGAAATGCCTCCAAATAAGTTCTACATGGGCAATGATTAGTTATAATTATCAATGATAGAATCTACCTAGTTTCCTTGAATATAAATACTAAAAATAATAGTTGTCATTATGAAAATAAATTTTCATGCATGATTAAGTTATAATTATTAATGATGAATCTAGTTAGGTTTCCTCAAGTATCAACACTAAAAATAATAGTTGCCATTCTTATTGAGATGGACAAATAATACAGATTCATTAGATGCAGCCTACAGTTATGTGATGTGAGACTTAGACTGTTATACAGTCAATAAACAATCTAGTGCACCATGCCCCAACCAAAAATATTGAGATCCATAAGGACAACACTCAACAAATGCCCCAAGATCACAAGGTTCAAACAAATTATTGTCCCATCAAAAGCCAAGTTCCATCCAAAAGGACAACGCTTCAACAATTGTCAAATTCAAAGGTTCAAAACAAATTATAGTCCCATTTGTTAAGTTCCAGAAACTTCCAAAGGCTTAAAATCCATGTTGCCAAAATAAAAAATTTATTCAGATGGTTAAGGAAACTATCATTGAGGGATGTTAATGTAAAGACACATTCCATTGAAAGCCAAGTTCCATGAAAATTTCCAAAGGCTTAAAAAATCCATGTTGCCAAATAAAAAATTTGTTCGGGATGGTTAAGGAAAATCATCATTGAGGATGCTAATGTAGCATACATTCCATTGAAAGCCAAGTTCCGTTCTCCAAAGGCTTAAAAAATCCATGTTGCCAAAATAAAAAATTTGTTCAGATGGTTAAGGAAAATCATCATTGAGGGATGTTAATGTAAAGACACATTCCATTGAAAGCCAAGTTCCAGAAAACTTCTCCAAAGGCTTAAAAAATCCATGTTGCCAAAATAAAAAATTTGTTCAGATGGTTAAGGAAAATCATCATTGAGGGATGTTAATGTAAAGACACATTCCATTGAAAGCCAAGTTCCAGAAAACTTCTCCAAAGGCTTAAAAAATCCATGTTGCCAAAATAAAAAATTTGTTCAGATGGTTAAGGAAAATCATCATTGAGGGATGTTAATGTAAAGACACATTCCATTGAAAGCCAAGTTCCAGAAAACTTCTCCAAAGGCTTAAAAAATCCATGTTGCCAAAATAAAAAATTTGTTCAGATGGTTAAGGAAAATCATCATTGAGGGATGTTAATGTAAAGACACATTCCTTTCTTGCCTTCACAAGCTAAGATATAAGTTCACATTGTTTGTTTATTATTTTGCATTCTTGAATGGCCATACTTATATTATTTCACTTCAATGTAATATAATAGCAATGAGTACATTCCTACATATCCATTGCATGAGACTATTCAAAAAATACAAGTAAGGGATGAATATTGTCATCTTCTAACAAATGCCTCTTACGCCATTTTAAAATTGCAGGTGGAAGTTCTTTATTGCTATAGGTATCTTGTTAGGGAAACATTTGAACTAATATTAATGAAGTCATGTTTCAAGGTTCAATTAAATACTTCAGTTTGGTTCAAATAGTGCAGGTTTCCTGAATATTTTAGTTTTCAATTTTCAACAAGAAATTCTCACTGAATTAGTAAAAAGAACAATTCATAATAAGCTTGGTGGGAAAGGCAGAAAAAGTCTAAAGATTTGTGTAGAAACTCCTAAATATTGGATTAATCTCAATCCTAACAGAGCCACTAAAGCAAATCTAGGAATAGAATATCGGAGGGAACTTTTGCAATGAAGATGGAAAACTTCTGCTCATATTTTCAGTCCTCTGAGGTATCTTCAGAGATAATGATGTATGACATTATTAATATTTTCAATCCACTTGGATTTAATATAAATAATAATAATGCAGAAGTGATAGCTCTCTTTCAGAAGAAATGTGACTGACTAAGGAATATGATGGTGAAAACTTTGGTTGGAAGGAATCAATGCTTATTTTCAAGCAATTAAAAAATAGTAGTTCACTGACTGGTAAATTAACAATATCATTGAGAAATTAAGATAGAAACTGAGAAACTCCCACATATCTCATACCATCATACCAGATGGATAGAAAATACAGTGTGGAAAAAAATTGGACAAAACGGTTTATTCTCATCCATCTCACCCATGGAATTAAGCCCAATTTCAAAAGAAATTTGCACAAAAGCATAAGAGCTTGTTATTCATTAAAATTTGTGAAACTTGGGATCAAAATAAGGAAAGGCTTATGGATTAAAAAATTGTCTTTTGTGCACTCAATCGTGGATGAAACTGATTAAACCATTTATAATAGCATGTTAACTAACCTGTTCCTATTGTATTAAATTTGTGTGTTGATTTCCCTAAAAAAATGTTTTACTTTTTTCTCATTTACCTCCCAGCAATGACCAGAGAATTCCCAAAAGACTGAGACTGTCTTGAGAAAACTTTAAATTTCTTTTTTTTCTGAACTTCCTATCCAATCTAAAAAGAGATGTTAATGATTTATATCACACAATTAGTTGTCCACATAATCATTCTTATTTATGCCTCGACAACATTTAGCATAATTAAATTGTCCAACTAATTATTTTTCATTTAAACAATTATTACAATAATCGAGTGATTAAGCTAGACTAATTAAATGAGATGTGATAGATACTAGTAATTTTAAGCATATTGACTCACTTTGGACTCAAACTTTATCTTTAAAAGATCATTTCAAAACTTGCATAATAAAGAAAATATATCCTAAGCTTTTACTCATTCAAGTTTGAATGGTGGATAAAAATAATTGATGTAGACCTTTTGGTATTTGAAAAACATTAAAAACCACAAAAAAATATTTTTGTGTTCCTTCCATTGCTTATAAATTATTTTATACACATAAAAGATTATGTCCCCTTCACAAATCCAATCTTATATCTTTTTTAGCTTAACCAAGTAGTATGCTCTATAACAGACCTTGACTTTAAGATGCGTTTGAAAGAGGGATAAAAACCATTTTTAAGTAAAACTATTTTTCCTTTATTTTTACTTCTAGAGATTATTGTTAAAAACATTGCCAAAATCCATATAAATTTTCTTCTCATGGGTATTTAAAAATATACAATTTCACACCATAATTTTGTGACAAACGTTTTTTTTCTTTTCTTTAAAAGTGATTTATTTTCCTTTTAAAGTGTAACTTCCTTCTTGCATCAAAGGATTTTTCTCTATGAGACTTAAATTGAACCAACAATCAATTTTCATCCAACATTTCAATTTTGCTTAAAAATATTTAATCTACCATTATAATTAATATAAATTTCATGGTTTATGTATGAGCAAACATTTTAAAGTAAAATATATACTCTTCATTAATCTCCAATAATTTGTGATAAAAACTTGTTCACTCTTCCACTTGCAAGGCTATATAGTCTTTTACTCACCTTCCATTTTTCTTACCTACTTTGAGACCAATGTAAAAACCAACCTCTTTTTCTTAATTAACTTACAAAAAAATTACTATTTTAAATTTTACAACCTCTTTTATTAAAGAAACCGAGTATTAACTACCCAATAAAAACTATAAATTATTAAAAAAAAAAAAAAAACTATAAATTAACACATTGCACCATAAACCTAGTACACGTATCTTTAGTTAAAAAGAAAATTCCACCAAATTTCATCTATAATTTTCCTTTTAAATAGTACATGGATTGGAGGAGTTATTGGTATGCTTCACTTATTTATTAGCCACTTATCTATTAAAGTTATGCTTAGGTGGTCTTTCATTTCCAATTCATTATTTTATGAACTTTTTTTACGCCGAAGGCGTATCCTTATTTGAGCTTCAAGAGTTCATTTTATCCATGGATGACAGACAAACATGGATAAAGCTTGCAAGACGGTTGAACCATTTACAACCGTTAGATTTTTTTCATTTTTTAATTGAACGCAAATGTACGTTGTCTTCTGTGGGCTGCAATAAATGAATTCCACAAAACATTTATAACTTGTCCTTCTACACTTGGACAACATAGGTAAACCCTATGCATATTTATCTATATACAAACATAGACGTGGTACATGGCTATTTGCTTTCCCATCAGCAAGCAGATAGAGTAGCCTAGGGGAGAGGACCTAGTAGTTGTGCACCCTAACTTGGCACTTCTCAAAATCCTACATGGAAATTTCAAATCACTCCCAATTTTTTATAGTAGCTTACTTGGCAAGTCCCCTGCTTATAACTTTTGTTTCAGGGCCACATCATCAAATATGATGCGACATCAGCATGCTTTTTGTCAAGGTGTCCAAAAAGGCCCCAAAAAAAAGTGAGACCAATACTTGTGCATTCACAGTATGGGTAGTTGAGCGTTGATGTGGCATCACATGATTGGTTGCTTTTTAGATCAAAGGAATACATTTTGTTTAATTATGCGTAGTCAAGTCACAACTATTGGACATTATATAAACAACTACTATCACAACTATTAAAACTTGCTCAACTACTGGGTCCTCTCCCCTATTGACATTATTTCTTTATTGTTTGTGTGGGTCCCATTCCTAGATATTTTTGACGGTCTAAATTGATCGAAAGGCTTGTCACATGTCGCATGCTTGGGGGAGAAGAAGGCCACATTGGATACCAGACCATGGTCCCAAGCTCTCATGCCACGTGTATTTCCTATGAGATTTCAACCTGAAACAAGTCTCACACTGTGAAACCTCTTTCATGTCGGTAAACTGTGTCAGAAAACAATGTAAACTTCACTAGAAGAAAAAAGATTTAAACTTCGTTAGAAAACAAGAATATGATTTATAATGTCTTTGCTATAGTAAATGCATAGAAATCTATAATATCTTTGTTGCGTTTAATGCACATCAATTTGCTCCATCAAATTCACTGCTCTTGGCTTGGATAGTTTCCTTTGCACTAAAAGTAGTAAATATTGTCAGCTGTGGGCATTTGTTTGCATTCACCGCCCTTGGATCGCCGCCTTGGCTTTCTATAAATATATTTCGATACACCACCAATTACAGCAACAGTAATGTCATATCATGGCTGGAGGAGCTAAGGAAGCTGAGGGTCACTCACATCAAGAGAGATCTTCAATGCTAACATTGCTTGGATATTAGTTTTTGAATTTTAGTGGGATTGGGTACCTATTGAGTTTTTCTTGTGTTGCAGCTCTGGAGTGGAAGTTGAAAAGGCTCGAGGCCGAATGGGAGAACAGCTAGGCGAAACAAGAAATAGATCTGTGTTTGGGCAAGGCATTTCATCTTTTCTTAGGAACTGAGGCAGGGAAAAGGTCCTAACATCTGGTAACTTCCAGATTGTCTTTAAGAATCCTTTTAATTCTGGGTATAAAAGGTTACATGACAAGTGTGTTTGGCCAATTGAAATCTATTGCTGCATCATTTTATTAATTGATCTTCAAATACTTTTCATAAGCACTTAGTTCATGCATCTTGTAGAAGAAACAAAAGGATCTAATGTATCTATTACAAAATATTTTTGAGGAATCAAATTGACAAAGTAAATGAGTTCCCTGGAGCTTGCAGACAGTAATAACTTTCCAATGGTAATGTCTTATATTTAAAATGTACAAAGAATTTGTGACAAGTAAAGCTGTGACATCTCTTGTAAGCTATCTTAAAGCATTTCGAAAACCATTCTATAAACCTACGATTAATTTGCATAGAAATTAATTTTTAATATAACCAACTCGTTACTTTTACTGCTTTGCACATGAACGTGTATCTAATTACAAATATGTTGCTTGTATTTATAAACCCAGTCCTTGTGAAAATTCTATTGCGATTCTTGATTATTAATCTCCTATCTAATATAGATTGATTTGACTCACGGAAAATTAATTCTCAGCAAATATCGAAAAATAACTTTCATTGCAACTTCGCAATAAAACTCACAAGAATAGAAGAAACATTCACAATAATGAACCATGATATTTTTTGGACCATAAAATTGTCAGGTGGAAAAACCCGGAAGGAAAACCACTCTTTAAGGATGAGGAATTATATTAAACTTTAGCAAATTAAGGAATACAAAAGCTGCTTGCCTCTTACTGGCAGAGCTCCGGCAATATTCTTCTCCGGAAATTCTTCCCTCAATTTCTCCTGCTGAAATTCCACAGCTGCTATCCCCAACACTATCACTGCGCCCTTGCTAACACTGCAAGACTATTTGCTCTCACTGCAATTCTACTTGCTATCACTGCAAGTCTACTTGTTGTTGTGTTCTCCAATTGCCCATTGATCCCCTTTTATACTTTTCTCATTGGAAAACCAATGGCCATGATTTAATCTCAATCAATGGCTAAGATTAAATAGACTCTAAAAACCCTAACTAACTGGATTCTAGAAGTCTCTAGGAGAATCAATTTATTTAATTACATAATTATCTAGACAACTCAGCCCTTTTCTGGAGGTTTCTAGAAAATAATTAAATAATTAAATGACACTTCCAGACAATGGAGACACCTGTCCAAGCTACATAAATTAACACTCCCTCTTAAGCGAGGAAGGTGTTGATTGCATGACATAACTTATCTACGAGAAGAAGATGAATTTAAAAGCCTTCCCAATGCCTTGTGGTCAAAATATACGCTACTATTTGTCGTAGGTATATCTTGTAGCTAGACAATCCCATGGCCCCGTACACAATCTCTGATGAAATGATATCTGATGTCTATATGCTTAGACCTATCATGAAACACCGGATTCTCAGTCAACTTGATGCAACTCTGATTGTCGCAGTGTATCACCGTAGTCTCAACCCTCTGACCAAACAAGGCCACTAGCAACTTCCGAAGCCATATCGCCTCACACGTCGCCATGCTAGCTGCTATGTATTATGCCTCTGCAGAACTCAAAGCCACAGACTTCTGCTTCCTGCTATGCCAAAGAGACAACTCACGATCCCAAGCTAAAGCGGCGCACCACGAGTGCTTTCATACCGTTATCTTTGCACTTACAATCTGGCGTCGATTATAGCCTATCAGCACGATACCATCTTTTTCGGTATATTTGATTCCCATGCTTTCGATTGTACCACTTTATAAAATGCATAACACATGCTTTCTTTGCCCGTCCAATGCACTCTCTTCGGCTCCACCATGAACTGACTAAGAGAGTTTACTGCAAAGGATATATCTGGCCTGGTGTTGACCAAATACATGCGAGATCCAATCAACTGCCTGTATAAGGTGGGGTCTACATCCTCCTCTCTGGATGTCTCTACCTTCTTCCAATTCGTGATCATAGGAGTAGACATGGCTCTGCAATCCTCCATCTCGAACCTCCTCAAGATTTCGATGCAGTATTTTCCTTGTCCAAGGAAAATCTCTCCATCTGTCTGCCATACCTCCATGCCTAGAAAGTAGTGCATAAGCCCCAAATCCTTCATCTCGAACTCTGCTGCAAGGTCCCTCTTGCTTTCCTCTATGAGCCCCAGTGAACCTGTTAAAAACAAGTCGTCCACATAAAGAACAAGAATGAGAACCTCACCCCAACCACCAAGTAGTAGAGGTTAGCATCCGCTTCACTCTTCACGAAGCCCATTCCCTGCAAGTATCTATCAATGCGCTCATACCACGCCCTGGGAGCCTGCTTGAGTCCGTACAAAGCTCTCTTCAATCTGCACATGTGGGTTGTACTGCTGTGTGCCACAAAGCCCTCTGGTTGTTCTATGTATACTTCCTCTTTCAATTCACCATTAAAGCGCCCGTCTTGACACATCCATCGATGGATCTGTCATTCCATTTGTCTTTACCAAGAGGAGATCCGGCTTCGTATAAGTATACGGCCTTCCAGGTAAATGTCTCCTCATAGTCAATTCCCTCCTTCTGAGAGAACCCCTTGGCCACAAACCTTGCCTTGTATTTCTCGATGCTACCATCTGCACCGTGCTTGATCTTATAGATCCAGCGTGATCCAACCACTGCCCTATCTGTTGGTCTAGGCACAACCTCCCACACATCGTTCTGCACTATTGAGGTATACTCCTCAACCATTGCATCTTGCCACACTTGTTGTTGTGCAGCCTCCTGATAGCTAGAAGGTTCACTATCTACCAACTGACTAACTAATGCCATATAGTCATCATACCTGGCTGGTTGTCTCCGCTGTCTACTACTCATCCTAGGAGCTCCCACAAACTCCTGAGTATTACTTTGTGACTGCTGGTTCTTGCTACCAGCTGTAGAGGATGAAGTATCAACCTCCATATCACCCTGATGCATCTCTTGGATCTGCTGCATCTGCTGCTCCATACTCTGCGAATTCTCAGCACCTGAGCTTGTGCATGTACTAGTAACTGTACTCGCGCTTCGCTGTCCTTGATCTGGTTGAACGATCCTTGGAGCTTCCACTAACTGCTCACTCTGATCATCTGCTGGCAAATCTCTGGACCTCCTAAATGCCTTGTCCTCCATGAACTTGACATCACGCCTAACTATAGTCCTCCTGGTCCCTGGAATAAATATCCGATATGCCTTTGAGGTTTCACTGTACCCCACAAAGTACCCCTTCTCTGCAGTTTGATCTAACTTGGAATGTGTCGCACCTGGAATGTGACAATACGCCAAACTCCCAAATATCCTGAAGTGGCTAACATCTGGCTTCTTCCCTGAGAACGCCTCCTCTGGTGTCATCTTGCCTAATACCTTATGTGGAACCCTGTTTTGTATGTACACTGCTGTACTACATGCCTCTGCCCATAAGTAACGTGGCATATCCTGGTCATACAGCATAGCCCTTGCCGCCTCTGATATAGACCGATTCTTCCTCTCAACAACCCCATTCTGTTGTGGGTTGTAAGGAACAGTCCACTCTCTCTTGATTCCTTCCCTGGTACAAAACTCCTGGAACTCTTTCCCTTTGTACTCGCCTCCATTGTCTGACCGAAGAACCTTTATCTTCCTCCCTGTCGAATTCTCCACAAGAGCTTTGAACTCTTGGAAGCGACTGAAAACCTCATCCTTGGTCTTCAAGAAGTATATCCAAGTCTTCCTGGAGAAATCATCAATAAAAGTAACAAAGTACTCATATCCTCTGGCGAGGAGACCGTGGGCCATTGGTCCCACACTTAATAATGCGAGATGTACTAGATCAAGAACACCCCTTGGATTTAGTGTCACTCCTTGGAAGAAAGTTGCTTTATAAACTTCCCAACACACATCCCTTACATACATCATCATGATATGTGCTCACCTCTGGAACACCAGTCACTGTCTCATGAAGCATTTTAAGTGCTCCATGATGTATATGGCCCATCCTCCTATGTCATGGCTCTCCTTGATCTCACAAATTCTGTTTTGCTCATGGGTGTCTTGCTTAATTATCAAAGCGCAACCCTATAAAGCCGACGCTCCTAACTCCAATAGCTATGGGTGATTTCCAATCCTTGTGCTTAATTAACACACTTGCCCCTCTAAAAAGTACATTGTAACCTTTATCCTGAAGGACAGATATGGAAATCAAATTCATACCTAAGCTTGACACATGCAACACATCATGAATGGGAATCCGCTTACCATTCTCCCTCTGAAATAGAACAGTCCCTTTCCCAACTGGATTGAGCTTGGACATGTTCCCCATAGAAATCTGCATTCTGATGTCCTCCTTATAGCTGGAGAAGTACTCTCTAACTCCTGTCATATGAAATGATGCCCCACTATCTATATACCAAACACCCTGTGAGGTTGAGCTAGCCATACAAGCTATGAGAGCAAACTCATCCTCCATTCTACTAGAGAGCTCATCTACACTTGCTGAAGCTGCTGTCTGCTTCTTGCCTTTCTTCCTTTGCGGGCAATCGCTGACATAGTGGCCAAACTCGTGACAGCCATAGCACTTGACTTTAGATAAGTCCTTCTTCTTCTCACCTTGTGGATTTGATCCTTTACTAGACCCCTTCTTTGCTTTCCCTTTTCCTGCAAGGGCAACGTTCTCCTGTTCTGCCTCACTTTGCTGACTCTTGCTACTGGTCCTCCTGACAAGACTTAGTCTAAGCTCCTCTTGAGTGAAGTCACTCCAAAGTCGATCCCAACTTGGCAAGGTGTCTCGTCCATTAATAACTTGAACAAAGACATCCCACTGCTTAGTAAACCCATTTAGGGCTATCCGCACTAGCTCGTCATCACCTAGGTTATCTCCAACAGCAGCCAACTCATCCTTGACAAGTCTGAGTCTGGTGAGGTAACTTGTCACGTCCTCTCCCTTGTTCATCCGAGTAGTCCTCAACTTTTCTTTGAGAATCAGCTTCCGATTAGTGGTAGCATTCTGGTACAGATTCAGAATGGCATCCCACATCTTCTTCGCTGTATCTAACTCTGCGACATGTGGAACAATATGATCCTTGACACCATCAAGAATCAGCCTCCTCGCCTTGGCATCTTCCTTCTTATATGCTAAGAGCTGTGCTGGATCTGTAGGTACAGGTACAGCACTGGTCACATATTCCTTGATCCCATTCTCTTCCAGCAACAAAGAAATTCTGGCTTTCCAGACACCAAAATTTGAGGCTCCATCCAATCTGTCATGATCTCTTAAACCTGCTGAGGCCATCTCAAAAGATAAAAGAAAACAAATAATAATAATTCTGAAGAGGCAGGATCTTTCCTTCCTTTGTTAAGCCTTATCTGCCCTCAGATCAGCTCTGATGCCATGTGAAAATTCTATTGCAGTTACTGATTATTAATCTCCTATCTAATACATAGATTATTTGACTCTGAAAATTAATTCTCAGCAAATATCGAAGAATAACACAACTGCAACTTCACCAATAAAAACTCACAAGAAT
>VDFB02058263.1:0-17620 GCA_007258455.2 Sequoia sempervirens
GGAAGGAGAGAGGGAGGGAAAGGTAGGAAGGGAGAGAGAGAGGTGAGAGAAATAAGAGAGAGGAGGGAGGGATAGGTAGGGAGAGAGAGGTGAGATAGATAGAAAGAGAGTAGAGAGGGAAGGGGAGAGAGAGAAGTGAGATAGCTGATAGAGATGTGTGATGGAGAGATAAGTAGAGAGGTAAGGAGGAAGGTGGAGAGATTGAGAGGGAAGGAGGGGGGATAGAGAAAGAGTTATAGGGGAATATGTTAGATAGCAAGAAGTAGAGAGAAAAGGTGGGTGAAAGGAAGAGAGAGAGGGAGAGAGAGAGGGGGAGAAAGAGAGGTGAGATAGAGAGAAGTAGAAAGGGAAGGAGAGAGAGGAGGAGATAGAGAAAATTAGTGATGGAGGGAGGGAAAGAGAGAGGGGTGAGATAGAGAAAACTAGAGGGAAGGAGAGAGAATTATGAGATAGAGAGTAGATAGTGAAGGAGAGAGAGGGAAGCAAAGAGTGAGAGAGAAAGAGGGGAGAGAGAGGGAGGGAAGGATAGGTAGGGATAGAGAGAGGTGATATAGAGAGTAGATAGATATATATAGAGATAAAAGGGGAGGGAGGGGAGATAGAGAAATGTAGAGAGGGAAGGAGGGACAGAGGGAGGGAGAAATATATTAGAGAGGGAAGGAGATAGATTTTAGAGAGGGAAGAAGAGAGATGGAAATGTAGAGAATGTTCTTGAGCTCAAGGGAGAGAGTGTTAGATAAAGGGATGGAGATAGTGAGAGAGAGAGAGAGGTCTAGAGAATAAGTCATGAAAATGAGTGAAATGGAGAGAGAAAGATGAAATTTGACTAAACCTATTCAATTTTTTAAAATCTTCCAAAAACTAGAATTTGCATTATAACTCTTAGAGATTTGAAACCACTCTCAAACACCCTGAAACTATATACATGAGATATAACTTAAATTATAAGAAAGTAAATGTCCATATGTAAATGAAAGATTTTAGACAATGGCATTCCAAAATTCATGAATGAAATTTGGTGATTGCCAAATGAAGCAACCCATTTGGTGAGTGAAAAATTTGGCTAGTGCCAAATGGGTTGAATTTTTCATTGGGAATTTGACCCAAAAGATGTGATTTTTTGAAAGGGTAACAAAATTTCACACACTTTTTGTTGTGTTCACTGTCATGTTTACACATCTTTCATTGAAAGTTTATAAAAAAATTGTGATGGTGTTAACCTCTCTCTTAACTATATAAATATATAATTCTTTTTTTGTTTTGATTTAGTTAAGGTTTTGATCCATAAATTCTCTTGTAAATGCCTCTGTTTTTGGTCAAAAACCAACATGTGCTAGTTTTAGGATAGATTTTTACTCGTTCATCAAAACATGAAAAAATTTACATTTTTTAAAAATAGACTCCATTCTACACGTGATGAAAAAAAATTCAATTTTTGATTAGTTTTCAAAAAAATTAGGGGGGAGCACACTCAAATTTTAGCTTTTCAGGATGTGTCCAATTTGAAAATTCATAAAATATTATATATTCATTAAAAAAATTATCCGAAAGAACAAGGATAAACTACATGGTGTTAACTAATTTCTCACCATTCGGATTTTTGAAATTCTAAAAAAAAGTTAATAAAAAAGGGGGGGCTCAAACACTATGCTATTTTTCTTAATAAAAGCATGACCTGTTTCCCCCCCTTTTTGAGACCCTTAATCTTCATTAATTTTAAAAAGAATTAGTAGCTTAGAAATTAGACTCAGAGCACTTCAACTCTTGTTCTTGCTGCATCTTCAAATTTTGAGCGTAACTATCTTCATTTTCCTTTGCAAATAATATTTTACTGATTTTAGAAAAAAAGTGGCATCTTAAGAGCCAAAATTGTGTCACAGATCCATGCACTTACCCCTGACTAGGGGCATAAACATTGCATAATATTTGATTCATAATTTACCATACATGTCACATTGCATATCATGACCATACCATATCATATTATTTTGCATATGTAATCCATTACACATACATCATAAGGCATATACATGATATTCATAATCATCACATAATATCTATAACATCATGAAATAAAATGCATCCATCTAACACCTAGGAATCACATATAAGAATAAAACATACATTAGTCATCCATAATTCGTCAACATATACCATCATCATATAATCATATAGAATACATATACATCATAAAGCATAATCATCCATCACATGACATCGTACATTTAAAGCATAAGAATGAATACCCCTAATAAATTAGTCTTATACCCAACTGGGGGCAAGTATTTAACCTATGTCTTCATTGGATTCTATGTTGGGATTAAGGTGTCTCAACCTTAGAGTCATAAAATTGATTTAATTTGATGTAATTAATGTATTTATTTGCATAATTTAAATTCCTATGGTGTCATGTCACTAATTGGGACCCATTGGCTAGGTGGCATCCTCGTTGGAAGTGACTGGATGACACATCATCAGCCCAAGTGGACATAGGCATCCCACTTTGGAATCTATGGCATACAAAAAATTCTATGACGTGTCATAAGGCATATTTGAATGCATGGGTGAAAGTTGGTGCCCAAGTTGGGTTATGACAAGATGTAAGAGAATCAACTATTTTTAGTTCGTTATGACAGATTCTCTTATAGCTGTAAGTGTTGCTAGCTAATATAGATTCTATGAAAGCTGTAAGATGTGTAAGGCATCTTTCATATCCTATTTTTAGCATATTTTGGGTGTCGAAGCTTGGAAGAAGACTATTTGCATGTTTGACACTTGTCGGGGGTGCAAGGGAATATGTCACTTGTGTCCAAATGCATGTATAATGAATTGGAAATTGTGCCATGTGGATTTGGACTTCCCTCACCTTCTAGTTGCTTCTTGAAGATTGTAACACTCTATTTATTGAGTTCCTTGAGTTGTAGAATGCATAGTTTGTTTGTAGGTAACAAAGTGGTGCCAGTGTCACTCTAGAACAGGTGTTTGTGTTGAAGAACTTGTTGAAGCAGGCTATGCACTTGATGATGTATTACAACTCCTATTTGAAGTAATAAAATAGTATTGTTCTTTTGGAGGGTGGGGTTTTTTTACCCATAAGGGTTTTCCCCATGTATATTTGTTGTTATTGTATTTGTGTACTTGTTTTTCTATTTCCATTATTCTCTATGTGTATCTCATATTGTAACAACATAAGGTGTTAAAACAAATTTTTGTAACTCTCCCCTAATTAGATTAGTGTAGGAATTTTTTTTTTCTTACACAGTTTCCTTTCATTCTACACTTTCCATTAGAGGTCAAAATATTCCCAAAAAATCCAAAAATCAAATACTCCCAAAAATCCAAAAAAATCAAATATTCCGAAAATCCCAAAAAATTAAAATTCTGAAAAATCTAAAATAACTAGAAAACTTTAAGAACCCAAAAAATAAAAACATGTCAAAACCAAAAAATATCCAAATAACCTTCAAAAATCCCATAAACAAAGTCAGATTCATTCATGTCAGTCAAAGTCTAGTCGAACTACATTACCTCTATGTGTATAACATAGGAAAGGCCATTAGTCTATGAGCCCCTGAGGTACTAGGTCATTCATTTATGGTTTTTCAAAAAAAAGTAATCATGATTCATGTGCCTAATAAATAAAAAAATGAAGCCATGTAAAACTACGAGGTCTTTATGTATTGTTATGTAGACAAGGCCATCAATCGATGAGCCCCTGAGGCCCTAGGTTGATCCTTTAGGGTTTGTTGAATCAATCACAATAAGTCAAACATTGTCATCAAACATAAATAGTCATCAAAATATCAAATCAAACAAGTCATGAATCAACAAGAAAAATATTCAACAAGTCTTCAAGTCAAAACCAGTCAATTGCCTAAATTAGTTAAACATCAAAATCAATTATGTCATTTGTCTTATACAGGATGTGTCCTTGAAACTAGACCTTGACATTATCAAACTATGTCATTTTTCTTATACAGGTGGTTACATGATCAAAAATATACTTAATGTCTTATATGACACGTTTCCTCTCCTAAAACTAGGCATTGTCAAACAATCAACCCATTAATCACTTAGTCAGAAAAACCTTGGAAAATAATCAGTGGAAAACAATCTGAATGACTATTGAATTTGTTGGTCTAATTTGTCTTATCTTTTCAAATTTTCTTTTAGGTCATGTTAATAGCAACCTTGAGGATGTCCCACAAAGGATTTAGAGAGATGATGTCTCATGATCTACTTTTCTTTGATTGTTGCTTTCAGATTGTCTTGGAAAAAAGACTAGGGAAACTTTTCCCTTAGTATGAGTTAAGACATTCCTTGTCCATGACTGTCTATTTTTGGAAAATGAATGACCTTTCACACCTTGGTCCAAGTCATATCATGGTGTTTATTTTCCATTTGTCATATTTCAACACCCAATGAGGATTAAATACAAAGCCTTTCATATAAAAAATGTTGATTTTTCATTGTCTCCACTAATGCCATGCTAACACCCAGGTCCTCCACACTAACATTTCTCCTATCTACATCTTGATGACATCCAATGACACACAAAAATATCCTACATACATATTCATGATAGAACCATCATAGGTATCATCATAATAGGCATCATCATACATAAATGTTAGTTCATCCACATTGCATCAAAAATACAAACACATAGATAGCATATATACATCTCATATAGATATCCACTACTATAATCATCTCATATCATTTTGAATTAATACATAATTACCATTGCATACGTATTATTGCATATATTCAAGCATAATCATTGCACATGCATATCTATAAATACCCATAGATAATACATATTTGTGACATCTCATAATCATAATCCATTATCATACATCACACTACATATATATTACATTTGCATCACATAAGCATTGCATAACATTGCATTCATAATTTACCATACACATCACATTGCATATCATAACCATAACATATCATATTATTTTGCATCCATAATCCATTATGCATACATCATAACACATATACATGATATTTATAATCATCACATAACATCTACAACATCATGAAATAAAATGCATCCATCTAACACCTAGGAATCACATATATACATAAAACATAGGCTAGTCATCCATAATGTATCAACATCTACCATTATCATATAATCATATAAAATACATATACATCATAAAACATAATCATCCATCACATGACATCATACATATAAAACATATGAATGAATACCATATAATCACTACCGAAATCATGTATCATATATATATTGCTCAAAAAGGTGTCACAGTACAACATCAAGATGTCCCCCAAAATAGAGCTCACAAGCTCAATGATCAAAAATATAAGTGTCCCAATATAACATTAAAATGAGCCCTATCCAAAGCTATCTTGATCCTTTGAGGGTGATGGTCATTGGGATGCTTGACTATCCTCTCGGTGTAGAGACCCTAATGACCTGTGCTTAGAGTGTGGTTTGTCATATGGTCCAGACCATCTTGGCCTTGAAATACCAACACTACTTTGTGACCATCTACTATGTGACCTACCATTGCTCAAGGAATCTATGGCACTTGACCCTCTCCTCTCTGGTGGTACCACAACCTCATACAAATCCCTATAATACTACTCTCATCTACCTGACCTTTGAATCTCTATAGCCATATGTACAGTTGACCTTCAACAAGTAGCTATGAAGTCTACCACCCAATGATCAACCCATTGCTCCCCAACCATTATTACATCTCTTTCTATCCTCAAGGCATCCCTCATCCTCAAATCCCCCACCTCCACCTCTAGTGCTTGTATTCTAGTGGTCGCCGCATCCAATTAGGCCTACAAATATGATATCCTCTTATCTATGGAACCATCTTTGCCTCTAATAGACACCTCTTCCAACCCATCTCCAACATCCACACCCATCACAATCCTCTCTTTAAGGACTATCTCTACCTCAAAGATCTCCTCCTCCTCCACCTTTGCCTCCTCCATGGCTACATCATGCTGCTCAATATTAGGAAGTGGCTACTCCTCCTACTTCTCCTCATCCTCACCCTCCTCCCTAATAAGTGATAAGGGTCTCACCACCAATTGTATCCTTACCCTCCTCTGTCAGGCTTGACCTCTCCTATCTCCTCCTCATCCATCTCCACCATCATCTCCTCTCCCTCCATCTCCTCATCCCCCATCTCCTCTTTGTCCCCGACCCTTGACTCTGCCTCGTGGGCCCCTACCTCGATGCTCTACTGGTGTCAAATGATCTATATTTGTGAAAGGTTCAAGCCTATGAGTGGCCCACCATTCATTACACTCTTTTGTGGTGCTTGCATTGGCATCCCCACCTTTCCATCCCCATTGCACAGGTTGTAGTGCATTTATCCCCAACTTTGTCACTACAACTGTACCCATGGATGGACCTCATGTGATGATTGTGTAAACTTTGTTATGCACTTGGGTACATCCTTCATCTCCCAAAATTGCCTCCACACCTGATCTAGTAGGTACATATTGATAATGTGTTGTGATTGGACTATCCATCCAATCAGAAAGCTCACCAATCTACACCATAGTAAATATTGATCCTCATCTGGCCACTACTGGTAGTCTCTGTATGATCTCCATATGAAGATCACAAGTAAATCAATGCCACGTCTCCAATAACCCACATCTCCTACATGGGTCTAAGTCATGATGCCACCATATAGATATACATAAGGCATTCCATCACCTAGTTGCTTTCCTAGTAGAGGATAGAACATGATGATGTGCTCCCATGCCCATACCATCAATAAGGTCACATCGCAGCTCACTGACTACCCATTGTGCTATAGAAAAAGGTACCCTTTGCTTGACATATTTCATTATAAAATGGACTTAATGAGGCCTTAATCTAATTTTGTGAGAAATTTTATGCATCCACACTAGGTATTGGACCCTTGCAAACTAAATAACATGCTTTTAATGACGTATTGTAAAGGAATTTCACGCTTTTCTAGACTTAACTTATTTCTCCCTAATTCAACATTATAAAATGTGTCTAATAACATTATAACATCAATTTAGAAGGCTTGTAACTTAAACTCAATGTTAAACTAGTGTTGTAATGTGTCCCACACATTCACATTGGTTCTTGTGCCTTCCTAGGTTGTGTAGACCTCATTTTAGTGTTGTAAAGTGTATTTAATCACATTTTCACATTGATTTATGTGTCCCAAGCCCTATTTTACATTTACATCATCACTAATAGGCCCCTATTAACCCATATTGTGCATTGTAAGGTTCAAATTGATCAAATACCTTACAAATTTGCAATTTAAACCTTATCTCCTAGCTTCTTAGTTGTTGGAATGGCCCTGGTGGGACCCATTCGCCATGCATGGTGAATCAGTCCCATCTAGGTGGGACCTATTTTCCATGTGTGGTGAATGAGTCCTATCTGGCCTCATTTTGACCTTTGAGTAGGAAAAAGTGAAATTTAAAGTTTAATTTCACTACATGTCAACCTGTGATGAGGTATAATTGGGATAATAAGGCACAATTGTCTATAAATAAATGTTTTTATCCTCATTTTACATCTAAAAACTCATTTTTACATCTCTCATGATTAATTCATCATCTATCTTCTCATCCAAGTCAAGCAAGCTATAGTTTCTTCATTAGAATTCATCAAGTTAGCCTTCTAAAGCATTCAAGGGTTGAATCTTCATGTATTGTTGCAGAATTTCAAGATAAATCCCCATCGCAAGGTAATAAATTCAATTGTTGTATGTTTCATTCCTCTCTTTCATCATTTTGGTTTAATTACCTAAATGGGGTTTGGCCAAGGCAAACCCCCATGCCCTAGCATTCAACATATATCTCTTTTATCTTGTTTGTATGTAGATTTATGACTCTTGAAAGCTTGGAAATCATTAACGATCAAGTTGCAAGGTTTCTCAATTATTTGTCTCATTCAACAAGTCAAAATATCAACAAAAAGTCATTTTCAGACCTAAATCTGTCAGTTTTTGAAGCACACACTTGTGGAAGACAGAAGTGCAAATCTAGACCTACAAAATCAAGTCCTAACTTTGTAGATTCATGTAGGAGGACTGATTCTCCATGCATGGAAAATTAGTCCCACCTATAGGCCTGAAAATTGATTTTCTCATAATTTAACACTCAGCAGTTAGAAACCTGTTTCTGAAAGTTTCCACCAGAAGCATGATTGATTTTCCATCTGTGGTGAATTCGTCCCATGGCCATTGATGTGACTTCTGGAAAATTAGTCCTAGTGGCCATTGATAGTGACTTCTGGAACACTCCAAAACTCTCCAATAACAACAATCTATCTTGAGGTGCACTCTGATTATTCTCATCAATTTATCTTTTCATTTTTTTAGGTTTCTAGTTCATATTTGCAATCAACACTGTGTTTTCCAGCATCTTGAATTAGGTTAGTTTACATTCATTTATTTGCATCTATAAGCATTCAAACACATCTCCACACACTTCACATCAATATTCCATCCATCCTTACATTAATCTTGAGTGAAACATTGTGCATTTTAGCCTACCTCTCTCCTTTTAGGTGAAAAACCCTAGAAGAGTTAGAGAGTCTTTAGGTGCCAAAATCTTTCATTTCATTTTGTTGAAACTAATTTTTTAATACTTCTCTTTTCTGATTTGGATTCCTTCATCTAGCCTTGCATTGACTTTGCATTAGGGTTTGAATTAGTGAATCTGCATGCTAGGTTTCAAATTTTGCATTCATAAAAAGTGAATTTAGGTTGTATTTTTGGCATCTAATTTCATGAAAATTTTCTAAAATTCTGTATTTTTCATTTAGGTCTGCATCATAGCACTCAAAAACCATAAAAATATCTCTAAAATTACTGGAAATTTAGAAAAAAAGTCCATATTGGGACTCATTCGCCACCCTGGGCGAATCAGTCCCTTTTGACCCCTAAAACAACATTGTACAAAACTCAGAACTCTATTTTTCAGCTTTTGTTTGGTTCCTTAACCTACCTATATCAGTTAGTTGCATTTATATATCACGCATTTCATCCAATCTAGCTTAATTTAGCTCATTTCATGCATGGTTTAAATTTCAAGTTTGCATTCTCATATTTTTACATGTCATAATCAGTCAATTATCACATGAAAATTGCATTTCATTTCAGCCCTTTACATTGCATTTTGAGATAGCATAGATTGTTATTTCAAAATGTTAGTTTCATTCTTCTCCAAATTTTCAAAGAAAAAGTTAGTTCATAAGCATGTTAATCATGCTTTCAATGCATTCCCTAGTTATGATAGTCTCTTAGCACAAGAGAAAAAACATATTGATGCTTGCCTTGAACCTACACTCCCTCATATTCCTCCCATTTGTGAACATGATGTGTTAGAAGGGAATACAAACATAGATAAAAATGATGATCATAATTTTCCTTCCCTTGATATCTCTCCTTTTAGTGATGAAGGTATCTTGGTGAATGAAGGTACACTTGTTGAGCATCATGAAGGTTTTGTTTGTCCTTCTCCTCATTCCTCTTGGGAAGATAGTATAGCAACACAAGATGAATGCATTAACACCACCTTACATACTCTCCATTAATCTCCCAACACCTCCCCTATTTGTGAGAATACTTTCATGAATGATCATGACCAACACATTTGTGTGGAGACTATGTTAACATTAGAAGAAAAAATCTTTAAGACCTATGACAATCCTCTTTATTTTTCTTCCCCTATTTTGTAAGACATTGTTGGAAAAAGGGAGGTAATCAAATATAATCATGAGAATATTCTTTCTCCCTTTCCTAATGTTTCCCCCATCCAAGAACACATAATTAAACACAAGGATCCAATCATTGAAAAACAAGAATGTGATTTTTTTTTGCTCTTGATGCCTTTCCCACTTGTGATGAAGCTACTTTGTACATTTCAACCTTACCTGAACATATTACAAGCTCTCATAGTAGGGTAGATAATATGGACCAAGAGAATGAGACATTACAAACACAAAATTATTGCATAAATTATTCCCCTAATCAAACACATTCAACCATTAATAACACCCTTGGTTGTGATGAAGTTATTTTGGATGAACCAAACATTAATTGTCACAAACATGTAGTTTGTTGTTCTCCTAAGAACTCTCCTTTTACGGAGGATATTATGACCTAAGACAACAATAACATGACCTTCAAAGACAATGAAAACTCTCAATTGTTATAGGATGTTAACAATATTCAACCTCATTACACCCTTTACCTACCTTCCAATAAATATTGCTACACACTTTACCTACCTTCACATTTTCTTCATCCTTCCAATAAACATAACTACACCCTCCTCCACTTCAAAATATTGTATCACAACAACCATTTTATAATACCATTTCTCATACATATAAGACTCAAAATAGTCGACAACTTCCGCAACCAATCCACATAGCACTCCTCGTTACATTCCACACACAAAGGAGTATGATCTTGTTGAACAATTGAAGAATACTCTTGCAAATATTTCCCTTTGGGATTTACTTCAGAACTCGCCAAATTACAACAACATTATTCAAACAACCTTAAAACAAACCACAATTCCTCCTGGTACAACTTTGAATGATGTGGCAACTCTCATCCACAAAATAGAATCTTGACATTACCTTCCATCAACATGAGCTCCCTCCTTTGGAGTTGCGTAAAGAACAAGATGCCTTTATGATAATTGCTCGATTCAATCGTAAAGATATCAAACACACTCTCATAGATAATGGTTATGCTCTTAATGTGTGTAGTGTGAGTCTCCTTGATTGATTACATGTTGACAGGTCACAAATAATACCTGATTTTGTCTCTATTCGAGGATTTTATAATACAACAAAGAAACCACTCGGTGTAATCACTTTGCCTATTATGGTTGGGGTGGTTACTTTGAAAACTCCTATTCATGTCATGCCTTATGATCTTTCATACAATCTTCTTTTAGTTAGACCATGGATTCATAAGATTAATGCAATGCCTTCCACCCTTCATCATATAATGAAATATATCTATAACAATAACATTTATCAAGTTGAAGCAGATCCCGAGCTTGAAAGTTTCTTGAACCTTGAAAAAAGAGCTAAAATTCCTTTGAAAAAATTGATTCCAACATCCAACATAGATCCTCTTGAAATTGACCACAATGATGAGAGATCACCATCTAAATTATTTGGTGATGATTGGGGATCCTTAGACTTCACACCATCATTTATGGGTGAATACATAGTCACACAAAATAAAGGTGAGACACAATGACAACCAACCATAATGTCAATGCATCATTCAAAAAACCTTTTGAAAACATCCACCTCCACCACTTTAGACAACAAAGAAAACTCCACAACAACCCTTGATGAACACAACACCGAACAACCACCTGATTCCAAAGCACTAAAATAGCTTTATGGAAAAGGGTATGACCTCATGAAATAACTTGGGTATAGTGAAAAAGGTTGTGGTGCTCAAGAAAAATGTATCCACAACCCTATAGAGCCAAACACACAACAAAAAACTCATGGTCTTGGTTATTCTCCTTTGACCAAGATCACCAAACCTTCACTCAACATCAACACTATCACACAAGACTCTTCCAAGATTCTTCCTTATTCACATAAATAACATTATATGTTGCTCCTTGCAATCCCATAGTTGTAGGATCATAGCATACTCACTATTTCATGTTTTGCATCCATTTCAATGGGCAGCATACCGTCATCCACTTTAGGCTGACCATTGTCCTACACTAAGTGGAGGACAAAGAGTTAGAAAGCCTTATCCCTTGTATGTCACTTGTCATTGTATCTTTTGACTACTTGTTCACCTTTCATGAACATATAAGAGCAAGCTTGAGATGTGAACGACATGTCTTAAGATTGACTCACATGTGACATAAAACCTTTCTATGATTTTCATTTTCCTTGACATGGCGTAGCCTAACTTCAAAACATATGATTTGGCATAGGTCTTTCCAAGTTGGCTCTCATTTCTTGTTTTCTTTTTTCTTTTTCTTTTCTTGTCTAATTTAAACTAATTTCTCACAAAATGATGTGTAGAATTCCTTTAAAGTGGGGGGCAAAATTACCATTATTTCATTTGCATTCTTAGTTCCTAGTGTAGGCTTGTCATTTTGTGATGTGTTTTCCACTTTGTGATGACATTGGGTGTGATGTCCTTCATAATTGTGATCTATCTAAGCATATTACATTCCTCTTGGTGGCATGATGTGACACATTATCCCCTAAGTTGCGAATATTCTATTATTTGATTGGTCCCCTCTTGGAGACATTAGACACAATGTTCCTAAGTGATTGACCTTTCATAAAATCAAGACTCCAAAAAAATTTATTTTTTGCATTTTTACATTTTTTTTTGCCACCTTGCATAATGCAACTTGCATGACTGTGGTACCTTTTCTTTTTGTTTATGAGAATTTTTCTTTATGGCACCTTATTAAAGTTATCAATGGGTATAATTTTGATATGGTTGAGCGGGAATCCCCCTAGCGACACGAATTTTCCCCGTAGCCACTTTTGTGTTTGTGAGTGTATACCAACTAGCGTATGTATCTTACCTTTTTGGGATTTCTCACCCCATAGACAACTAGTTTTGTGGCCCCAGAGTGAGTACATTTGAGCCTTCTCACCCGATGGACCTTCATGTGTTATGTCACCCTAGAGTGAGTACAGATTCTCTTTTTCAAACAATTAGCCTATATTTGATCCACAACTAGCTGGAAAATGATCGAAGCTTGATCCATCCTTTTGAACCCTTCTTCCTTGCCATTGTATGATTTTGTATCTTGGGGGCTTGACTTAGGATCTTTGATCCTAGGGGCTTGTCCATCTCCTTTGATCTTTTTCATTCTTTGTCATTTGGATTTGTACATGAGGATCTCTCTTGAATGTGACCTACTTTAGCATGAATTTGAAGCAATTCTGTCCTCTCACTAAAGTGGGGGATAAATGTGCTCTAGAAAAAAGTACCCATTTCTTGACATGGGAATATTTCATTATAAAATGGACTTAATGAGGCCTTAATCTAGTTTTTTGAGGCATTTTATGCATCCACACTAGGTCTTGGACCCTTGCAAACTAAATAAAATGCTTTTAATGACGTCTTGTAAAGGACTTTCACACTTTTCTAGACTTAATTAACTTATTTCTCCCTAATTAAACATTATTAAATGTGTCTAATAACATTGCCACATCAATTTAGAAGGCTTGTCACTTAAATTCAATGTTAAACTAGTGTTGTAATGTGTCCTACACATTCAGATTGGTTCTTGTACCTTCCCAGGTTGTGTAGACCTCATTTTAGTGTTGTAAAGTGTATTTAATCACACTTTCACATTGTTTTATGTGTCCCAAGCCCCATTTGACATTTACATCACCACTAATAGGCCCCTATTAACCCATATTGTGCATCCTAAGGTTAAAATTGATCAAATACCCAAAAAAGTTGCAATTTAAACCTATTTCCTTATCTCCTAGCTTCTTAGTTGTTGGAATGTGATGTAGAGCCAAGGTGGAGAACTCAAAATCAGACCAAAATAACCAAACTTCAACAAGGATTCAACCTTCAAAAAACCATTCACTAAATCTTCCCAAGACAACACCTATTACTTCTAGCCTCCAAATCTCAACAAATGGGATTATCTTTTAGAGAAGGCCACAAAAAGACCAAATCAACATCAATTAAGCATCCAATCAAACCCCAATACAATTCCCAAACTAATCACAGAAGGTTTCTTTGCAACATTATGGAGAATCATCAAACTGAACTTCAGAAAGGCTACTAGAATTAGCCCTATTTTACAAACAAACTATCTCTTAGACTTTTCCTAATCCATCAATCTCTTGGACAGTCCTCAAATGTGTCACTAAAAACCCAAATCCATAGTTATGTGACAATTTCATACCCTCTATGTTGTTCTCCAAAACCCTCAATTTACTTACAAACACTTAGGGTTTTCTGTATTTCACCCTTCCAAGGCTCTCTAAGCCTAAAAAAAAACATCACACAACTTTAATAGGGTCTGACCAAACATAATAAACACTCACAAGGCCTTTAGACTCATTAGGTTTCAAAGTCACTACTTTAGTTTCTCTTTTCATGTAAAAAACCCACATTTCCAACCTAGGGTAACTCCACCCAGCCCTATAGATGCCTTTCCATGGTTCCAATAAAGCATGGAAACTTAATTTAACATAATACAAGCCTTTCCTCCAAATCACAGGTCACCACAGTAGGAGGAAAGGCTCCGTTCTTAAATAAAATGAAAACTTAGACCCTACTAGCCTGTTATAGGTAGAGCAAGAAAAATGTAGTTTCCTTTCACAAAAATTAATCAAGGGCCCTAAAAAAAAATGGATATTATTTTTAAAACATATTACCACCAAATAATATAAGTTTCAAACCATTGGTGGCCTGTACTAGGTCATACACAGTAAGAAGAAATTAGAAAACTCAGCAAAATGCTTGAAAATTCATAGATTGGATGTTGAAATAGGGTACATATTCCTCAAAAGGAATTTCATTAACCCTTCATTCAGGCTTGCAAGATTTATTTATACATTTTAAGATGAATACAACCTTCCCTCAACACTTATAACCACCATTTAACTACCAAGACCTTCATTTGTCTTAAAATTTGCTAACATTGACAATTTTTGCTAAATAAACATCATTGTGCAACTTTGTTGTCCAAGAAACCTAAGACCAATAAAACACCTTAATTTCATCCTAATATAAATTCTAGACTCTTTCCTTGCACTTACATTTACAATTTGAGTAATTTTCCTTCAAAGATTACATGGGAAAATTGACAATTTTGAAGGAAGAGTGCATGTTTGCACATTTGAACACCAAACTCACAAAATACCTAAATACATAAAAGAATGGTATACTTAGACCTTGTTTTCAATACCTACTATGATAAAGAAGCTAAAACTCCAAGAATCACCTAAAATCCTTCAGGACAGACTATTAGCAAAGTGAATTTTGCAACATGGTTGTAGGTGCCCCTACACCAAAATGGCCCTTGTGGGTCCCATTCACCATGCATAGTAAATCAATCCCATATAGGTGGGACCCATTCACCATGTGTGTCGAATGAGTCCTATCTAGCCCCATTTTGACCTTTGAGCAGGAAAAAGTGAAATTTAAAGTTTAATTTCAGTATATGTCGGCCTATGATGAGGAATAATCAGGATACTAAGGCACAATTGTCTATAAATAAGTTTTTTTATCCTCATTTTACATCTAAAAATTCATTTTTACATCTCTCATCATTAATTCATCATCTATCTTCTCATCCAAGTCAAGCAAGCTAGGGTTTCTTCATTAGAAGTCATCAAGTTAGCTTTCTAAAGCATTCAAGGGCTAAATCTTCATGTATTGCTATAGAATTTCAAGATAAATCACCATTGCAAGGTAATAAATTCCATTATTGTATGTTTCATTCCTCTCTTTCATCATTTTTGTTTAATTACCTAAACGAGGTTTGACCAAGGAAAACCCCCATGCCTTAACATTCAACATATCTCTCTTTTTTCTTGTTTGTATGTAGATTTAGGACTCTTGGAATCTTGGAAATAATTGAAGATCAAGTTGCAAGGTTGATAAAGTCTTCTTCTCATTCAACAAGTCAAAATATAAAAAAAAAAGTCATTTTTAAATCCAAATCTGATAGTTTCTGAAGCGGACACCTGTAGAAGATAGAAATGTAGATCTAGACCTACAAAATCAAGTCCTAACTTTTTAGAATCTTGCAAGAGGACTGATTCTCCATGCATGGTGAATTAGTCCCACCTATAGGACTGAAAACTGATTTTCTCATAATTCAACTCTTAGCAGTCAAAAACCTATTTCTAGAAGTTTTCACTAGAAGCAGGACTGATTCACCATCTGTGGCGAATTAGTCCCAATGATAATTGATAGTGACTTTTGGAACATTCCAAAACTCTCCAATAACAAGAATTTGTCTCCATGTGCACTCTGATCAGTCTCATTAATTTATCTTTTCATTTGTTTAGGTTTCTAGTTCATATTTGCAATCAACACTGTGTTTTCAAGCATCTTGCATTAGGTTAGTTTACATTCATTTATTTGCATCTATAAACATTCAAACACATATACACACACTTCACATCAATATTCCATCCATCCTTACATTAATATTGAGTGAAACATTGTGCATTTTTGCTTACCTCTCTCCTTATAGGTGAAAAACCCAAGAAGAGTTAGAGAGTCTTTAGGTGCCAAAATCTTTTGTTTCACCCATCATGGTAAGAAATATCATGCAATATGAAATATATAATTTCTAGTAGACATAGTCCCCATGCATACACAGTATGCCTAGCCATCATCCCTACCAACACCTCCCCCCATCCCACCAAAAATCCATGGCCTCTGCAATTCAAAATAACAATCCTGCTAATCAATGTGCACAAAATGCAATCCCATCTCTCATATTGCTTAGCTAGGGACTCCCATCTAATCTCATACTACTCCAAGTCAAGAGTTGTGATGTCATCATGCTCATAATGCTCCTTGATGGCTCGATATCCTTGTATTGGGTCATACCTCATCTTCTCTCCCTAGATCGGCAACATCAAAATCTTGTAGATATCCTCAAGAATCACTATTTCCTCTCCAATTAGGAAATAAAATGAACATCCTAAATTCCATCTCTCTATGAGTGTAGTCAGTAATCCCCTATTCACCCTAATGACAAGCATGTATGTCATATTGTACAAGCCAAGGTGTATCAGCTGACACTTTCTCAGGGTCATATAACTAATCCTGAATTGAAAAGGTAGAAAGTCACAACTTTTGAGTATAGATCAAGGCAAGTATAACCTGTGGTTACAAGTGAAAGTCATTGCATCAATCCAAAACACTAGTGAAACCTACTGGACCAAAATTTCAAAAGAAATTTCATCCTAAATTGGGGAAAATTGTGTCGCTCTGCTTAACACATCCATCACACATGGAAAATGCATCATATTTTTGTAGATGTGGTACATAATTATATTTGCATCACACGCCTAAGCATATGCATTGTTGGGTTATTTTTGGTCAACCCCTAAACAGTTGTGTGCCATTTTGCACATGCATCATTTCATCTAGTACATGTGGCTTGCTTTTTGTGACTGCATCATTCTCGACCATGGATGCGATGTAGGAAGCAAATGTAGTGCACCTTATAGTTGTGTTGCACCAAATTTGCTCAACACCTAACCTACACTTGTGGTGCACCGTTACAGTTGTGGTGAACCACTCCCACATGTGGTGAATGAAATTCACATCTACTTGCTCAACTTTAGAGACCCAAATCTACACCAAAACAAAAAAAATGACGAAGTGGGTTTGGAGTACTTATTAGGTCCACTAAGCCCTCTATCCATCTAAATGTTTAAACTCAAAATCTGTTGTGAGAATTGTGGGGAATCAATGACATTTTGACAGGATTTCTACCCAAATCTCTCTAATCTTCAAGGTTGAAAATGCACAAATGAGTTGATTTCCCACTCAATTTCTATTTATACAGGAAATTTTTAGGGTTAGGGCTAGGGTTTGTACTAGCTACACTC
>VDFB02058265.1:0-28841 GCA_007258455.2 Sequoia sempervirens
GATGTATGCTAACTAGCTCACGATATATATATATATATATTATAGTTATATTAAAACATATATATATGTTTAATATATTTAAAACTATAATTATATATATATATATATATAATAAAATATATAATTTTCTTTATTAAACTATGGAAATCGAATTATTTCTGAATCGATTTAATATTATCTTCATTCAACTTTGGAAATTGAATTATTTCTGAATCGATATAATTTATATCATTTAAACTTTGGAAAATTGAATTATGAAATAAATAAATCGAATTATTTCATATGAAAATCAATTTCACGTATTTGGACTTTTGGGCGTCTCAACTATGAAATATTCCCCCTTAATTTTTTCCAAAATTTAACACACAAACCAACAACCAATCACTGATTAGCATTAGCTCCAAATGCAAATCAGCATGGAAAGTAACTCTGACCAAGGATGTTCACCAAGATCCCAATGTGGGCGAGGTGATAGCATATGGTCAGAGGATCATTAGGAATAAACTGAACTGAAATTACAATTCATCTGTTGATGCAGGCATCCACAAGTAGTGGGGATACTCCACTTATTCAGTGGGTAAGATTATTACATTATTAAAGGCGGCAAGCCAGCCATTTAAATCCTCACTTCCACTTATTAACGTGGGGGGAATACAGTCCACACAACCACTTATTTAGTGGGGGGAAACTTACAATCAAAGAAAGATGATTATTTAAACTCAACCACTCAATCGTGGGAGTATGAAATTTAAACTAATTGCAGCAAATAGAATAAAGAGCTGTTAGTACTACTAATCAGCTTTACAGTGAATTAAACAGCTGCAAATAAGAAAGATATGCTTCCAAACCCATCAACGGTTAGAGTAACACTTCCTCTAACTCTTACAATACAATAATGATATAAAAATGAAGCTCAAACCAGCATTATATCAAAAACTAACAAGTCTGATATAAAAATCTGCAATCTGGAAATGTCTATCAGCAAACAGCAAATTCATAAAAATGATCACAACTCCTTCTAAATACCTCCGAATAAGCTGGAATGTTTTGCAAAGACCTTCTAGGAGGATGGCACCCAAACTCAAACTACAAAACTGCATCAAAACTCAAGATATTATTCTTGCACAAATCCCAAAGCACTCATGAAATGGTATGGCCCTGTAGAGGGGCGATTTCTCTTGGAAAAATCAGAAACTTGGAATTAAAATCTGAAAACCTCCAAATATGGTCGCCATTATCATAGAAATGCAATGATCAAATACCCATAACCAAAATAAATTCATACCAAAAGCTGTAAATGAAAACCACCTTCAGCTGTGTATACACCAACAACATAAAAACTGAAGTTCTCACCAAAATTCACCAATTTTGAAGCACAATCTGCTAGTCTGATTGAGAAGCAGCAATAATACCAACTAGGTGTTATCTTTCAAACACGAAATTGGATTGGAACTAGGAGGTAAGCATCCCTCGAAGTAAAAAACAAGTTGTCATTCTGACAGCATAACATTAGCATAAACATTTGATAATCAACTCTTCAAACAGTAGCAATATATAAGCTTTAGTTGGCAAATGAAGCAAGAACTCTTCAAATTCCAAGAAGTTGAATCACTTCAACTTCCAAAAGGGACGCCACCTTTTTTCCTTTTACTTTTTTGAAATAATAAAATATTACTCAACCTCCTTTAGGCGTCCAACTTCACTTTGCAACAATAAAGCATTTAATAAATCATTAAATTCACAATTGACCCCCTTAATGGCCCCTCTTTTAAAACAACATGAAGTTATTACTCCTAGGCGTGGGGTACAACTGAGAAACATGAAATTTGACTAAGTATAAACTCAACTCATGAAGAAAACCAAACCCAAAGCCAAACTGAGACTGATGGATAACAAGATGACTTGAGTTGAACTACTGATGATGCCACTGCCAAAATTAGACTTACTAAAAATAGCCACTGCCAAAAATAGTAAGTTTACCTCAAAACCAACAAAAAGCATAACTGAGCTGGAAGCAAGACTTAATGAAAGTGGAGACCCAAGCAACTGCTCCAACTGAAAAAGACTTAATGAAGGCTGACAACTGAACCACTGCCAAAATTAGTATTTACTAAAAATAGTAAATACCTAGAAATGCCACAAACCTCCAAGCAAGGAAACCCAAATTTCACTTCTGATCAACCCTCTGGTTAGAATAGGCTATCAGATCAAAGAAGTATGGCCAAAATGGGGACATTACAAACTATGATGGAATTCGATTTTGAAACAAATACAGCTCTAAGTGAATCGCGCATCACCTGGAGATGAGCATGCAGGGATAAAATTATGGAATGCTTTTAAACTTGAAAGCATGACTTATTCAAACACAGTAAATAAATTCCATCGACTCAACCCTGAAAAATAGTCGATGCTAGCTATGTGTAATAGAAAGATGATTGACTTCTTCTCTATTCATGAAAAACCCGCCATTTTATGAGTTTGGCACCACCTCTGTAAACAAATTATGTAGGTGTTGATTTGTAAATTTTTCCATGTGCTTTTGGAATTAATCTTCATAATGCTGGTAGAAATGGAGGTCGACTCATCCTGTTATTTGTTGAGTATGGACTGGAATTGATGCCACCTCCAAGATTGAAAATGTCAAATGGTAGTGGTGTCAATTCACATGCCATGGCAGTAGGAATTGTTGGAGGCTGGGCACACTATAAATAGTCACCCAACTCTCATTCACCATACTCATTCATCATTCACCATTTTTCATCAGCTTTTGTAATTTGTCTTTGAGATTTCCTTATTCACCATATGCGTATCATTTGGTGCATCATTATATGTTCATTCTTCAATTACTGATGAACATTATTTGCAGTCATTATTCAATTCTGAGTGATATTATATACAGCCATACTTCACATTTCTGAGTGACCATAGTCTACAGACAGTGTTCACATTTTTGTGAGTTACTATTATCTTTGAGAGAAACATATTCTACCCAAGGAATGCGTCATTTTTGCTAGTGATTTTTGAGAGTGGGAAAGAGGGAATTTTGTGAGGAAATTGTTATCTTTTGAGATTCTGGGAATTAATACAAGGAGCTGGATTGAGCTTTATTTGAAGGAAGCTCTGTCGTCAATTTGGGGAAAGCATATACAGGCATGGGATATTCTTCTACTATTTATTTGCAAGAATTGTTACGCTGTTTGAAAAATATACTTTTTGTTTGTGCATAGGAAGTGAATATGTTGTCTTTCAGAAAAGGGAAATGAAGCAGTTCTAGCTATGTTTTACATGTTTGTAAAGATCTCCATAATAGGAGAATGTTGTTTGCTTTAGATATTATCTATTAGGCTTAATTGAATGCAAGAGTCACTTGAGGTACACCAGCTAAGTTGTTAAGTTAACTAGGAAAGCTTGTGTTACTCCTAGGATAGATAATCCTGTAAGGGAGGGGGCTTGTGGACTTGTTATTTATATTCATTTCAAGTAGACTAGAATGTTGTAGGTTAGTCTAGGATGACAAATTATCCAGTGAAGGACCATACCTATGCGTAGTGTAAGATAGCCTTAAGTCAAATCGGCCTTGAATAGTGTATGTGATAGATGACTCTCAGTCGTTTACTGAATATAATACTTTGGCCAAAGTAGTGCATTGTACGAGACTCCACTTAGATAGTGTGATGCTTGAGACTACACTGTCAGTTCACCGTGATCCATTATTACATGCTAGTTCGGAATTGTGGGATTACAAGGTTCTAGTTGTGTGGGACATAGCACTATGCTCAGTTGGTTGTCAATATCGGTTAGTCTACCAATCTCTTCGTCAAAGGGAAGGGCCATCTATCGAATGATAGATGTGCGGGGGACCGCATTAAGAGTCCATGGTTGGCAAAAAAGCGCCTGAGTGATGCTTCTCCTCCACAGCAAGAGATAGGAGAACCAAGATTTGAAAGGAAAGGAACCTGGACCATCTTACTACTATTTGTTGGAAAGCTCCATGAGCTATGTATGTACTTGTATGTTTTCTTACTCTAATCTATCTTTGAAAAGAAAAAGGAATACTTGTTGAAATATGTTGTATCTTATTTGGAAATTATCAATAAAAGAAAAGAAAAAATTTATTGCATTGGCTTTATTACTTGTTACCATTACTTGTTTGGTGTAAAATTAAGAAATTTTTACTTTATGAAAGGGTTAGGTCATTACATACTACTACTCAGTGTTACAATGTTAGATCATTTGAAAACTTCTAAATTCAAGATACGCATTCGATGTTACAAGTATAGTCATGAAAAAAATTGATAGAACATCCCCACATGTATCACAACATCAAAGAACTAACCACCCATCATGGAATTAACAAATATACCTCAAAGATTGGCAAATAGATGGTTGGTGCAGGTCTGAAAGAGGTTTGAAACACTGCTATTATAGTCTGGACAGCAAGATAAACTTAGAAAACTTCACCAAATCACTCCCACACACACCCACAATGAATGCAAGCTCAAAGATTGACAAATAGACGACTGGTGCAGGTCTGAAAGAGGTTTGATATACAACTGTTGTAGGTCAAAACAGCCATGATGAATCATCAAACTCCCTCCAAGCCACCACAAAAAACCTCTTAACCACATCCAAAATCTTTGCAAACATTCACCAAAACATAAATCCCAAAATCTGCAATCAAAATACTTTGAGTTATCTTCTTTTTGAAACCCTAGAACTGGAACTCTGTTGAAGCACAATGTGATTCCTAAATAGAACCACTCCACTAGCTAGGGATTATCTTTCAAATCCGAAACTAAGAATCAAATGAGGGTTTTTGTCCTCAAACAATTTTTGGAAGAACTCACAAGTTCAACCTGGCAGCATAACAATATGTGTAATCTCCAGCATATCCAAATGATCCCCCAAGACCTCCTTTTATAGCATTTTTCATTGTTTTTTCCAAAATAAAAAACATTTTTTCTTTTTCACTGCTTTTTCAAAAAAGTGATTTTTTCTTTTTCGATGCTTTTTCAAAAAAGCATTTTTTGCTTTTCACTGCCTTTTTTCTGAAAAAGCATTTTTGCTTTAAATTAAATAATTCATTATGTGCAAACATTTAATCACCTTTTCCGTCAAATTCTCATTTAAAATAAAATAAAACCTTTTTCATGTGCAAGACCCCTATATTTCTCCTAGGCATCCAAAAGGGGAATTAAAATACATTTTCGAAAAGATATTATAGTTAACTTATCAAAAATAATGATAAAACATTATAAAAAGTTAATAATTTAATTATTTCACCCCAAGTTGCGGAAAATCCTGAAACACATCGGAATCCAAATTTGACTACACCAATATGAAACTGAAGCAGTAGGAAGATGATTGAAAACAAATTGGTGATTTTCTAAAAATAGTTTGCTCCTCCAAGAAGTTTGGAGAGCACCCAACAGGTCGGAAACCGATTTTGAAAGCATCAAAGGGCTCAAAATAACCAACTGAACTCAAACCCAAGAACAATTGATCTGCAACTCTACAAGACTAATCAAATTCTTCTCCAAGAATGTTGGAGTTCTCCCTAAATAACCAATTAGCCTTCAAAAGACTTGGAAACTGTCTAAATGTGTACGAATTGGCTAAGCACCAAAAGGGGACATTACAATGATGGGGTTGCACCTTTAAAGGATTCATTTGAAGAATACCCATTGCTAAATGATAGAGTAGGCAATATGAGAGAAGCTGGTATGGACCAGAGACAAAAAGTACTTGGATTTGGTTGTGCTTTTTGTTGCTTACCTTCCAACTTTAAAGCAAGTTGAAAAGCACACTCTAAGTAGTTGATGGGTGTAGAGCTCCAAGTCTTGTCAAAGATAAAAAAAAAATCCATAGACAAACTTGATGCAAAGAACCTCATCAACGTCTTGTACCTCCACCTTGATAGAGAGGCAATTGAATTGCTCTATGTATTGTTGGACTGATTGCCCAAATGTCTAGCAAGATTGAGTTATAGTGCCAATAGCTCTTCCTAATAACCAAAGGGGAAAAGTAGCACCAAAATAGTTGTTTTGAAATCCATCCAAGTAACAATTTCTAATTAATTGCCTCTAAGAGTTAGATGTGAGACTACCACTATAATATCCCTTGCTATTTCTGATCTAAATTTTTGTCCTCAAGGAATATCATAAGGGTTACCAAAATGCAAAACAAAGATCTTGGTTACTATGACCTTCTAACACTTTAGGATTTTTCACCTAAAGGAGAGGGAATAGACCAAAATGTCAATGTTTACACTTCTTAAACCACTGTAGAACTTCCTTACATAATCTGGCCTAAGTTCACCTCAAGGAATATTCTCAAACACTTCACTTGCAATCTCTAGCTAGTTGTTTCTGAGTTTTCAGTTTATTTATTTGTCTTCAAATGGCTTTAATTGAAATCTTGTAGCTTGCAAATTAACTCTACAAAGTCTATATAAAGAACTAGATACAAATGCAATCTGTTTTTGGCTTTTTAGATGCAAATACATGACCACTACATGAAAAACATATTCCTACAGCCAACTGACATTTTAACAAACAGTTGGCATACAAACTTATATGCTTGAAATGAATGCTTTAAAAATTGACATTACATCAAATATATTGTATACAACTTATGACTCCTTTATTCAAATGTTCTTTCCAATACAATGTTGATACACTAGCCAAGACTCTTGGCTTCACAATAGAAATGCAATACAATGCCAAAGTCTGATTTCTGAAGACACCTATAGCAGCCACTCTAACATGACTAAATGACAATGAAATCTACTACAAATCACAAAAGAACCTAGTAATAGAAGTGCTCCAAGTTGATTAAGAGTACTTCACTAGTCTTCAAGGCTTCCACTGACACATTACATTCTTCTACAAAATGCTTGGATAAGTGCAAATTTGTGGATACCCCTTGAACTTTTGAAATGTCTTCAAAGGGATTCCAACTTTCATCCTCTTCAGCTTCAGATATCTCTTCTTTATTTTCAACAGTCTTCTTCAAAAGTGGTTTCAACTTATCTTCACATTGACTGAAAATTTCTTTAACTAACAAATCAGCAGTGGGAGAAATCTGTTCTTCACGTTTATAAGCATCCAAGAGAAGAGTTTGGACACTTTCAAGAAGAGAATCAGCTTCTTTGATGGTGTCAATTAGAACATTCTTAACAGCTGCAAACACATCTCCTTCCTGCTCACTCCAAGTCGAAGTGAAGAGATAATTAAACAAATGGTAAATCTGATTTTTCATCTCCAATTCTATCAGAAGGATGCAAGTTGTAACTTCCGAAAATGCCTCTAAAACAGCAACCCTTCTAGGAAACAATCCACTTCCAGTTTCATCCAAATCCTGGAAACTATCCACTATCATATTTAATATAATCTTCATAGTTTCATCATCATAGGGCAAATGGGGATTTACAATTCTTATTATCTCCATGAAACAAGAAGAAATCAGCAGCTTGGTTTCTTCATCAGGATGCCCCAACCAATAGGGCTGATTCAAAGAATGCACTGCAAGAGCTAGTGCTAACTCCATTTTCTCTGAAGGTGATGGCTTAACTTGTCTCAAACATTGTTCTAACAAATGACGAATGTTCTCTTCATTTTCTCTTGACTGAAATTCTTTACCAAGTCTCTTTCCAGCCATAAAGAGAGTTTATGCCAACTTCATCTCTTCTTCATTAGCCATGCTTAATTGCCAACTTTTGGATACCACAAGGAGCTGAACTAGAATCTGCTCTGACTTTCGATGTAGTACTGGAGATCTCTATCACTCATCTGCCTAAACATGAAGCACTGATCAACAGGATGGCAGGATCTTCTGCTCTGATACCACTAAAATATGCCCCTTAATTTTTCTTGGAATTTTTACAACACAATCAACACTATGCCAAATGAATTAGCGTTAGCTCCAAAATTGAAAACCAATTTAAAATGATCTCAACGCCAAGAATGCACACTCAATCCCAATGAAGGAGAGGTGTTGTCATATGGCGGAGATAACTAACCAATAACTGAAATAAAATTACAATTGAATGGAGCTAGGCGGTGGACCAGCCATGAAAGAATTCCGCACTTCCACTGAATCAGTGGGGAGAAAGAGATTACAAAACAAACTAATTCATCCGCTGCAGCGGGCATCCACTCATGAGTGGGAATTCACCACTTTTCAGTGGGTACAAATGAGAGAATTAACAAGTTCTTTTTCCACACTGGTGGTAAACCATCCAGGGGTTACAAATGTGATAATTAAACACAAATAAAGCAGTAATAAATGGACTGAAACAGTACTATTGTTATCAGCCTTACAATGTAGAGAACTACTGCAAATTACAAGTGTTTTCAATAGAATCAAAGTACAACTGATAGAAGATGATCTCTCTCTATAATACCCTTCTAAATTATTGAAAATCAAACCAAAATCTGAACCTTAAACAATCTGATTTTTCAAACCAGCAAACTGAAAATAAACAACCAACAAACAAAAATTCAATCAAATGCTCACAACTTCATCAATATACCTCTGAATGGAATGAAATGAAATGCAAAGGCTCTTTGGAGGATAGGTGCCCAAGTTGCAACACTGAAACCGCATAAAATTCCCTTCAATTATTTGGCACAAACTTCAATGCTCTCCTGAATGGTACGGCCTGGCTAGGAGGGGCGATTTTGCATTATAAAATTAAATACTTTGAATTAAATTATGCTCTTCTGTGGGAAGGGGCGCCCATGTACTAGGAATCAATTTCTTCAATACCCAGAAGCACATAAAAATCATACAAAAAGCTGTTAATGAAAACCTTGTTCAGCCATGATATGACCAGCAAACACAATTTTGAAAATTATTATCAAAAACTACAAAATCTTCAACTTTGAAGCTCAATGTGCACTTATGGATGAAGCACACTCTCAATACACCATCTAGGGAACCATAGTTTCAGGCCCGAAGAATGGAGTCAAATTGCTAAGCTTCCCCTTAGCCAGGTTCTGAATTCAATCCAGCAGTATTTTGTTATATTTTTCCAAAGATGAAGAACTCTTCTCAAAGCCTCAATATATAAGCTTCAATTGGCAACTGAATAACTTCAAATTCCAAGAAGTTGAATCACTTCAACTTCCAAGAGGGACGCCACCTTTAAGCATTTTACTTTTTGAAATAAAAACACTTTATTCAACCTCCTTTAGGCGTCCAACTTAATAATGCAATAATAAAGCATTTAATAAATCATTAAATGCACAATTGACCCCATAATGTCCCCTCTTTAAAAACAACATGAAGTTATCACTCCTAGGCGTGGGGTACAATTGAGTAACATAAAATTGACTAAGTATAAACTTAGTCCATTGAGATAACCAAAACTAATGCCAATACTGAAACTGATGGATAGCAAGATGACTTGAGCTGAATTGCTAATGATGCCACTGCCAAAATTAGACTTACTAGAAATAGCCAACTGCTATAAATAGTAAGTTCACATCAAAACCAACAGAAAACTGAACCATCGGATTGCAAAGGATTGAACTGCTACTAAACAAATACTGCTAAAAGATACTTGCTAAAAATAGCGAACTGCTATAAATAGTAAGTCTACACAACAACCTTTGAACGCCAACTGAGCAGTATTTGAAAGAGGAAGCCCTAATTTTCCGCTTCAGCTTAGCCTACGGGTTTCCGGAAATAGGCTAAATCCAAATGAAGAGCGTAGGGCCAAAAATGGGGACATTACACCTGAAGCTTCATACAGTGAATTATTCGCAGCCTCTATGCCTTCTATTATGCATCAAACCTGATCGCCTAGACCTCAGGGAGGCAGCGCCCAAGGTAGCAAGAGAAATCGTTGGATATTATGTTTCCAATCTGCAAATAGATGAAGTCTAATATGGAAAATGATGACTGCCAATGCGCCTCTCAAAACCACGATTTTCTCCTCAATGAATATGAATATGTTATGTCACTAATGCCTTCAATAATCTGCTTATTATTACCCAATCGATCCTTGCAAAAGTTTGGCCAAAGGCCACTAAAATTTTGTCTCTGAAACACAAATGGAAGACTAAAGTATCTTCCTTTCAGCTGCAATGAAAGCACAAGTTGAACTTTTGATTGAAGCCCACAACTAGGCAACTATATCAACTGATAGTTTCATAGCCTCAAAGTTGCACAATCAATGGGAGTTATCGATCCCAAAGACCAAATAGAAATTCTGCCGAAACCCTTGGCTCCACAAAGATTCATCAAATTCAAATAACAATTCCTGGATGATAAAAAATGAGCCCTTAATATCCTTTTATACTTCTCTTGGAGGTCTCACACACTTTTCTTGCCAATGTGGGATAAAAGATATATTTTCCTCATCACATACTTTAATTTTTATTTTATTTAATATTTTATAATTGCACTTTATTATAATATAAAAATATAATTTATAAAGTGCCATCATAATATCATATCATCCGGAAAACACAATATGTTTTCAAACATTCAATATACAATTGGAAACCTTCGTATAACTCCTGAATCCATGAAAGAAGCCAACCTCCAACTGGGTAACTGCCACAAAGACCCTCTAATCAAGCTTCTTAGCCTACGAGAGTTAGGAATAGGCTAATCCTTCTACAAACTGATGCTCATAAAAATGGGGACATTACAACCACTAGGTGAATGTCTAATCATTCGTGTGAATCACTACTATTGTGATTTGTTATAGTTTTGTAAGACGTGATGGCATCTTGAAATGTGCCTGCAAATAGTAAATTCAAGCCTCCATTAATTGTGCCATGAAAATAGGGGATGGATATCTTGGTGTCCAGGGAATTAAATCAATTGAAGGAATGGAACTAGTGGTCCTATATTGCCCCATGAGTTGTTAGAACATGCTCATCATTTGATGGAAAAGTTGAAGTTGAAATGCATTTTTCAATTATCTTTAGTTGTATAGCTCTTGGGCAAGAAACTAGACCAAAATGGGATTCTATGTGAAGCTTGGGAGACTAGTTGAACCATTCATCAAGGAAACTAATATAAAGCAGAATAATACAAATAAAAACTGCCACTACTATGATCAACAGTCTATAAGCAGTGGTAGAATAATAGGAATGAGAAATGGCATTCAATTTATATAGTAAGAAACTGTGAACAAAAGAATATTAGTAAAAAATTGACTGTAGTTTTGGTAGTAGTGATGAGGGTCATTTCTTTCCCATTTTATGCCATCTTTTAGCCTTTTTCATATGCCTTTATACCCATCTTCATATTCCATTTCCATACCTTATCATGCCATTTTATCACCTTTATGTTGCATAGATTAAATATATATGAGTGATATTTAATATAGTTTTGGGATAAAAATATGAAAAGTAATTATTGATTATCTTTACTAGTAAGCGTTGTTATTTTAAGCCTTCGAAAATATATCTTGCAGCATGTACACTTCCTATCATCTTCATACAGACTTCATGTCACCTTCTTCACAAAAATATAGCTTGTGCTTACTACTATAGTTTTCTCTTCTACGTGGCTAACTCTAGGTTCACTTTTCAATGCTAATTGTGGACCATTTTATTCAATCACAGATTTCCTTTGGTTCTTTCTTCATAGCACTTCTCGCATGTATTCTTCAACCATGTGAATTCACTTCACGTTTCAACCACTCCATGCTAAGATATTTGCATAATCATCACTTTCGTTTATGCAACAAGATATTCATGTTGCCACTCATAGTAGCCACTTCAACACCACCGTATCCCGCGGTGTTTGGTATATGGAATCTAGTGGCGGAGGACATGCTTGCTAGCTGGACAAAACCGAAGATATTCCCGTCTCCAATTTTTGCTCATTGTTATAACAGAACCGTTTTTAATTTGTGGCCAACAACCAAGGTTTCATGAGAACCATCACATTATAGTTTGTTGGCCACAGGCCAAAACAAACAAATCTTCTTATGCTGTTATAGACTGTGTATATATAAGAAGAGCAAGGCAGCAACAAAGAGACAGACTTTGTATCATTTTTTATAAATAAATCAAACTTCTCACATGATCAAATCCGTGTAGAACAACACTTTCTATTCCATCACTTGGCGGACTGGAGAGGCAAGGCCCACTTCTTGGAATGTTAGTGATTTCTGTAATTTTTAATTCCAGTAATGTGTATTTGGTTTTCACCACATAGTGTTTCATTTTGAATTCGTGATTAAGTGTGATTGTTGTTGCGTTATTATTATTTGTAGATTGATTGAGTATCATTTATTATTGAGTGAGATTTATTGATATTCTATCAAGTTATGATTCATTGATTAAAACGATTTAAACTGCAAACTTGTATTCTGGAATTAACACAAGATATTGTCGCTATTACTGTGCAAACTGTTACAGTTCCCATCATAGTTAACAGTTCCTGTCACACTTCCTGTCATAAAACAAAATAGGAAAGTTAAATCAAATTTTCATTTAGGCAATTCTTGTGTGTTTTTAGTTGCATTTATCAACACTCATCTCATTACCTACAGCCCTTGTGCATATACCCACAACACCTTTCGCAAGCTTACGTCCCCCGGATTGACATTTAGACCAAGCTGAATCTAGTTATTAGTCCCTCTTATTCTTTACTCCAGTTTTGGCCTATCAAGTAGAATTTTTAAGCATAAAATTGACTACAAATATTTTGAAGGAAATGAATGCTAGCTAAAAAAATATGAAATATGCAACTAGGAATGCCTCTATCAGAAATCTAAAACCTCATAAATAGCCATGTTGATGTGTATCTTGGCTGTAGCAAACTATTGAACAGAAATATTAAATTTTGGAAACAAACAAAAATTGAGAAATGCAAACAACCTTATTGTTGGGCAGTATGCTGGATATAAAAAAGGGGTATATCAAAGGTTAAGTAATCTGAAATTCAAGAACATGCAAAAAATCAGATACGGGAAGACTTAATCATTAGGTGGCATACTGGATATACAAAAGGAGCATATCAAAGGCTGAATAATCTTGAATTTGAAAACATGCAGAAATTTTCAGATATAGGAAGGCCTAATTATTAGTCTCCAGTATCAATTTGCTAAATGTGTTGGTATGTGTTTTGATTACATAAGATAAGTCTATATATAGGCAAAAAACCTTACAATCTCATCTAGCATTCCTAGCCATCTAATTATAATTATTTATGTTTACTTACTCTTTACAGTTGTCCCAGCTATCCATATATCTTTCACAGCTATTACAGCTGTCTATCAACTTTTGAATTCATTGCTACCTAGCCTTTATAGCTGTTCCAGCTGTGCATATATTTTTTAATTAATTTTAATTTGCTCTTTATGGTTGTTCCAGCTTCCACCTACTAATTATCTAGCAAAATATACACATCTTACTTTTACTTTATTTCTATCAGTCCACTTGCATCTGGACTATAGTTAAATTTCTACATACATGGTATGTCCTCGTCAACATAGCTGAAGCTCATAAATAAAATATCCAGATCCATCAACAAAGATGATACCAACCTTCCTGCCATTTTCCTCCACTTCCGAGAATGGACTTGAAATCTGCTCCACTCAGCCAACTGAGATTGGCATACTCTTCTTTCAATCTGATTAGTTATTGCTATAATGCTGGTCTGGCAGTTGCCTGATGTCACAACCCTAATTATGACCTGGCCCTAATTTTGTATAGTTGTTTAGCTGGATATGAAACCGGCCCTAAATTTTGAATAGCTGTTTAGCTGAATATGATACCAACCTTCCTGCCATTTTCCTCCACTTCCGAGAATGGACTTGAAATCTGCTCCACTCAGCCAACTAAGATTGGCATACTCTTCTTTCAATCTGATTTGTTATTGCTATAATGCTGGTCTGGCAGCTGCCTGATGTCACAACCCTAATTATGACCCAGCCCTAATTTTGTATAGTTGTTTAGCTAGATATGAAACCGGCCCTAAATTTTGAATAGCTATTTAGTTGAATATGAAACCAGCCCTAAAATTTGTATTGTCATATTGATATGGATGTTCAACTGAATGTGAACCTAACTGTCATAACGGCCGGCCCTAAAATTCTATATTGTAGACTTGTCTGTAGTTTATCTGGATATAAAAATTGTTGCTTCGATTAGTTGTTAAAACTAATTATTGTAATGGACTAATGTTATTCATGATTTTGGAGTGTCACAGGGCAGTTACGCGCTCTCGCTGAAATGAGAGAGAGTATCATCGGGAAGGGGAGTCTAGCCATCTGAGGGCACTATGCGTGAGAGTAGCACACACGAGCACAAAGCGTTATTCCCAGGTTGCACACTGCATTAGGAAGGCTACATTGAACTATCTTAATTATTTAATTATTAACTCAATAAGAAGTTAAGTTATTAACCATTAACAATTTTATATTTATATTTATGTGAGTAAGTAAATAGAAAATATATAAATATATACCACAAAAAAAAAAAAGAGAAAGAAGGAAAATATATATAATCAAAATAAAATATAATAATTCAAAATATTCATCCCCTTTTAATTGAAAGGTATGATAAAAAAAGTTATGGTGGGACCCATGCCCTTTTAAAAAAAAAAAACAAACAAACAAAAATATTCAGCTTGAGGTGGGACCCACAAGCTGAGAGAAATTGTGTTTAAAAAAAAAAGATATAAAGCATACCTAAAAGGTACATAACCTCATACTTGTCTTCCCTAAAGCAAAAAAGAAAACAAAAAGGAGATGACAGCACATAAAGTTGCAGCCAGCTGTCAACAAGGATAAAGAGGTTTTAAAACAAACAAAATAACACCTAGCACTTAAAAAAAAGGTGCCCCATTTCCCACGTAGCAAAGAAGGAGGTGTATGTGGTAATTAAATAAGGAAAAAGAAGATCATTAAGTAGGGAGTTTTAGGAGAAGAAGAGAAGAGAAGGAAAGGAAGGGGCTGCATACAATAAGGAGAGGTAAAGATCCCTGCAATTCTTAATCTCAGAATTGCACACACAGGTATGAAAAATACTATTAGATCCTTCAGATTTAAGAATTGGCTCTTGTGAAAGCAAGGTTGGCTTGTATTAGAATTAATGAAAAGTGGTGAATTGGGCTTGAATCTTCTACCCCTACATACTGAACATTGCTCATTCCAATTTTATGTAATTACATACATACTGAATGACAGTGATTTATTGCTCTTTCCAATTCCATACAATTTCATACTTACTGGATGACAGTGATTTTCAAATTTCTCATACCTTATGGTTAAAATCCATGTTAGTGGGTGATTACTTTTAATTATTGGGAACAATTTATAGCTGCTCAGAAATGCAAGTGTGGAAAAGTAGTAATGTTCAGATTGCCTAAGGAGGTAAGGAATGTGAGAATCCTCTTATTAGGCAAACTGGGTTGAATGCAAAACCAAGTATAGTGGGAACTAATATGTGTTAAAAGAAAATTGCTGTTGGGCACAATTTACTAGTAACCAGATGTTCATTTGATGCAATTAATGGTGGAAGCACTTCGTCATGACTGTTGTAGTATTATACAACAGCCATGAGAGAGTGCTTCATCAGCCTCATGCCGCTTATTCACATGTTCAGAGATTTCATGCTGCAAATTAAGCACATGACCAGTGATATTATGCTATGGTTAAATGAAACCTGTATGCTGCTACTACCCTTGCTATCATTAAATTCTGCATATAAGGCTGAAACTATAATTCTGCATTGTATGCTAGTAACTCCAGCCTAAGGGTTTTGCTGGATAATAATTCTATTTTGCTCTAGCCCCACATTTGAAGTACTTGTGATGGGGTAGTTAGAATCTAAATTTGAACAGAAGCCTAGTAACCTAAAGATGGTTAAGATAAACCTTAACCTAAAGAGGGTTAAGATAAACCTAAGCTAATGTAGCAAAGCAAAACTTAATGGCATTGTGTTAATAAGATTTATGATTGATGTTGCTAAAAGATATTAAAAGTACTTAAAACATAACAACAGGTATAAAGGTGCTAAGAGACTACCGGGATAAACCCGAGGATCAAATAATGAACAAATGCCTTGGCCAAAGCCTTTAATTCAAATAAGAGAAGATTATTGAATTAAACTGAGTCACTTCATGGGTAAGGGCATATGCTAGATATTTTTGCTTGAGCATTAATAGGTTGCATATGTTAGATAATCCATAGCTGCACAGATTTCACACATGTTGCCCACGGATTGCTAGACTCTTCTTGATGGGTCGGGCTCCCTTCGTGGGGTAGCACGGGGAAGCTTATGGCTTCGTGGCAGGGCGGAAATCACCCCGATGATGCTCTCTCTATTTCTTTACTCCCTTCCGCTTCAAATTAAGGAGAAAGGACGGAAGAGGTTTGTCTTGAATTCTTTATTTCAATTTAGAATCTAACTTCGTTTTGTTATTGGTTAAGAAGTATATGATTCTAATTTAAATTTGAATTCTAATTTCAATACGATACTGAATATGAGATGTATGATTCATATTTCAGTTTATGAATTTTATCGTGCCCTAACACTAAGAATGATTAAAGTGCTAAGATAGAATGTTCATATGCAAGTTTATTGGCAAGTGTTGCCTTATTATGCAAATATTTGTTTCTTTCCTATGATATAACTGTTGGAGTAATTCCTTACGCATTATGTTGATGAATCTGAGTAATGCTATTCTTTTGTATGTACCATTGTTTTTTGATGGTTCTCCATGCAATTTGGGTTGATGTCGCTACACTTGAGGCCAGGCCATAAACAGAAGTGGCAGACCCTTGGTATCAAAAATGAGATGCTAAATGTGAGCACAATCTTCATATCTTTGTTTTCACATTGCACTTTTATTTTGTTCACCTATTTTTTATCTTATATATTCATGCTTGAAAATTCATATGATACAAAAGTAAGCACAAGGTGTGCTCACGGACAATGAGCATTAGTTAGATGTGTTGATGGTTCCTCACAATGTCAAATAAGCCCCTTAATGTTTTTTGGAATTTTCACAACACAATCAACACTACACCAAATGAATTAGCGTTAGAGCCAAAACCAAATCTCTATTAAAGCAACCCTGACCAAGAATGCACCCTAAAACCACTGAAGGAAGAGAGGCGGCATATGGTCAGAGGATCCCTAGGATCAAATAACTCAACAACTGAAATTGCTTACAACTAGAAGTGTAAAATAAACTCAATGCCAAGAATGTGCACACAAGATCCCTTTAAAGGCGAGGTGCTAACATATGGCGGAGTAACTATTACAAACTGAAATATCTAGGCAGATAACCTGCCATAGAAAACTCAAACTAACTAATTCATCTGTTGCGGCGAGCATCCACTCAAGAGTGGGAATTCTCCACTTTTTCAGTGGGTACAATGAGAGTTACAAAGTTTATTTTCCACACTGGCGGTAAACCATCCAGGGGTTAAAGTATTTGCATTAGAAATCACAAGTAATTGCAATAATAATAATGGTTGGATTAGTACTACTAATTCTCAACCTTACAATTGAAAGAATCTGCAAATTACAAGTGTTACAACAATAGAATGAATGCAAATATAAGAAGGATGATTATAGCAATGTTTAAAACTCCCAAGGACTGAAAATGAAGCCAAAATCTGAACTTAATGAGGTCTGATAACAAAAGCCAGCAGACTGAAACTGTGAACCAGCAAGCTGGGAATCAAAGAAATACTCATAACTTCATGAATTTACCTCCGAATTGACTGAAACGAAGTGCAAAGGTCTTCTAGGAGGATGGCGCCCCAAATCAGATCATAAAACTGCATCAAGGCATCCTTATTTATTTGGCACGAATTTCAATGCCAAACAAGAAGGTACGGCCTGGCTGAAAGGGCGATTTGGCTCTTAAAAAATAAATACTTCATAAAATATGGAACTTTGCAAGTTGGGTCGCCCTAGGCATAGGAATGGAATAGGCGAATACCCAGAATGAAGTAAAATTTGTACAATGATCTACAAGTGAAAACATGCTTCAGCCATAGTCAAGACCAGCAGCCTGTAAACAAACAAATTCATCACAATCTTCAACAATGATGCTCAATGTGCACTTCTGAATGAAGCACACTCTCAATCCACCCTCTAGGGAACCATAGTTTCCGGCAGGAAGAATGGAGTGGAATTGCTAAGCTTTCCCTTAGCCGGATTCTAGATTTCAAACCAGTAGCATAACTTTACAATATTTCCAAAGATGATAATGAATGAGCAAGGTATCAATAAATAGGCTCTTCAGCTGGAAAATGAATCAACATGAAACTCCCACAAGAACCTCTTCAGCTTCTCCAAAGGACGCCACCTCTCATGTTGCACTTTATTTGAATTATTAAAACATTAATCATCTCCTTTTAGGCGTCCTTACAATTTGCACAATAAAACATTTAATGTAAATATTAAATGCTCAAATCAACCCCTTATGACCCCTTTTTGAAAACAACTTGAAGTTGTTGCCTAGGCACAAGGTACAAACTCAAATTATAAAATTGACCAAGTGTTGAAACTCAGTGCAAAGGAGAGATAGAAGCCAAAGCCAAAAACCAACGCCCAAACTGATTCTACCAGAAATAGAATGATGACCTGAGCTAATGCTGCAAATGATGCCACCGCCAAAATTAGACTTACTAAAAATAGCCAATGCCAAAAATAGTAAGTTCGCTTCAAAACCATCAGAAAGCCAAACTGAACAACCAAACTACAAGGGATTGAACTGCTACCAAACAGATACTGCCAAAAGATAGACTTGCTAAAAATAGCGAACTGCTATAAATAGTAAGACTGCACAACAACCTCTGAACGCCAACTAAGCAGTATCTGAAAGAGGGAACCCTAATTTTCCGCTTCAGCTTAGCCTACGGATTTTCAGAAATAGACTAAATCCAAAAGAAGAGTGTAGGGCTAAAATGGGGACATTACACAATGAATTGTGGTACCTATAGGCAGCTGCCTCAGGCCAGGCCATAAACACAAGTGGCAGACCCTTGGCATCAAAAATGAGATGCCAAATGTGAGCACAATCTTATTCATATCTTTGTTTTCACATTGCACCTTTATTTTGTTCACCTATTTTTTATCTTATATATTCAAGCTTGAAAATTCATATGATACAAAAGTAAGCACAAGGTGTACTCATGGACACTGAGCATTAGTTAGATGTGTTGATGGTTCCTCACGATGAATTGTGGTACCTATAATAAATTGTTTTGGTGGTTTCCCAAAATGAATCATGGCACTTATGACATCCCATAGCATACAATCTTGATACACTAAAGTGCATATGTGGATTCCTTTTTGGTTGTGCTAGTTTCCATTGCACCAGTCAACAAAAAGACTTTTTGTTGAGCACAAGGTAATACTAAGAGGGGGGGTTGAATTAGTATCTAACAAACTTTTATTTTTCAAAACTTAATCAATCACAATGAAAACCATTCAAGTAAGATCTAGCAATTAGGAACACAATGAGAACACACAATTTACATGGAAACCCTTTCAAGAGAAAACCACGGCACAACATTCCATATATATTATAGTTTAATCTTCTTCTTCTTGTAGGCTCCAACCTACTATCAAAGTCTTAAATCTCTTATACCAACTGAGCTCCAACTCAGAAAGAGGCTCCAACCTCTAATTGATAGGCTCCAACTCCCACACACAAACTGAGCTCCAACCCAGCAAAATGCTTCAACCTTAATTTGATAGGCTCCAACCTATCGGAGGCTTCAATCCCCACAAATTTGATCCAAACTTTCTTCCTTATAAGTCTGATAACCAATCACAAATCTGATCCAATTTCAAATCTCGTTTAAATCATGTAATCACTCCTTTCACAAATCTGATCCACACTCTAATATCAACCTTTCTTTCAAATCTGATCACAATATCTCTCAAAAATCTGATTACAATTATTTACACAATCCTTTCATAAATCTGATCTATAATTTCATCTTTAAAATCTGCATTCTTTCCCTTAACATTTACTTCTCAATCTTCACATAATTTTCTGCCTTATTGTCTGCTCAAAATCACTTCACAATCTGCTCTTACTCTTCATATATATTCGTTAGATATACTTGCATTTAATATTCATTCATGGGCGGCATATGCACTCAAAATAAATCTGATTTGCTTTTCATTTTTTCTGCTCTTTTACTCAATTATTATTCAGAAATATATCATTGGATTGCTTGTTACTTTTTAATTCTCATCTTCTCTCCTTTTATGCATTCTTCAAGGGAGATGTCTTTTATGAATAGACATGCCTTCACATATGGATCATGTCTCTTCAAATCTAATCGCTGCCTTTTTTAATTTAATTGCTGCTCATAAAAGATTTTTAATAGCAACCTTTTATATCTTCTTTTATTTACCAATCACTGCACTTTAACATATTTAATATATTAACCTTGGGCTATCCATATAGATAAGTTTTTGAATTGCATGGTCAGCCACCAACAGATAATGATTTATTTTATTTATTTATAGATGTTGACAGCTCCTTGATAAATTGCAGCCTTCCCATATTTAAGTCGCACCCTTAACCATTCACTCTTTGATTATAAATCATTTCATTTTTTGTTATCCTAACTTGGCGATTTGATATGCACTATGAAGTCGGCCCATATTGCCATTGGTGCTTAAGGAATAAGTTGGCCAAACAAACTGATATTTAAATCTTTAATTTAAAAATATTCTTGGCGCTATCTTTATGAGTAGTCGGCCAAAAAGGCTCCAATGTGATCCTTCAAACAACTGATCCATCTTGTCCTTATAAAATTGATCTAACTATCCTTGAATATGCCACTTAATAATGGAGATTAGTGATGTCCCCTCGCTAGACAGTTCTCGGGAACAGAGCGTTAGCCCTTTATTGGACCCTTGTGGGCTAGCCAGTTTGGATAGAGGGTCAGTGGTGCATTTTGGAGAGTTTGTTTGTTCGTGTTTTCAGTGGACAGTGTTTAGATCACAGTGAGCGTTGGCATTCCAGGAGTTCATCGCTTCTGACGGCACGAGATTATCCTGAGTTTTGAGCATGTTACGGGATTTTAAGTGATTAAGTTAATTTATTAACTTAAAACGCCATTTTTATAAAGTCACATTGACTTTATTAATATTTTATCACTTAAATGTCAAAAAGGGGAATTATAATATTTTAATCACTTTAAATATTATAAAAAGTGCGCTCAAACTATTGAAAGGGAATATATTAAAATATTGAAATATTTTAATGATGAGAAAGGCCGTACATTTCTTGAAATGCGTGCCATTTCATATAAAGGCTTTTCCTGGCAATAGAAACTCACCTTTTTGATTATTTCGAATTGCCTTGTGCATCTTTTCTCTGAGCATTCTCCTGAGAGCAGGGTTTGATCATTGTGTCCATTGGAGAACGGAAACTCTTCAGTGTTGAGTACGCTTGAGGCTGTGAGAGATCAGCTGAATCCGTACGGTTGAGGGCTTCACACAGAAGTTCTACAGATTTCAGACAGAGCTTTATTTATGCAGTTATTTGTGTTTGGTAATAACTGAGGGGTTCTTGGTGGCGTACTTCTTGCTTCTGGAATTCTTCTTCAGAGATTCATTTCCTTCTTGTTCATGGCCGTACGGCCTACCTTGGTTTTTGTGCCTTGAGAAAGGCGTGTGAAGCAGTTAAGGAAAAACGCCTTCTTTTTGAGAGGGTTTTGGCATCCATCATGGGCGGCTAGCTATTTCAGTGCTTTGTGACCAATTTCTGAGCTGGAGAAACCTTGTCTGGAGTTGTGGCGTGCATTTATGCCTGTTTTCACCATTTCCAGCTGTAGACCTAGCCAGTTTCTTATTTAAATAATCTGGAGCCTGATTGGTATGTTTATCGTTCTTAATCTATCTGTTGGTGTTTGATAATACATTTTGTACTTTCAAGTTGAAGGAATAAGTTTAAATTTGTCTTTTGTGAGCAAAAATATGCTGCGCCCCTTCTCTTCTGTCTACTAAGATTTCTCTAAAAAACTCTAAAAAACACTTTAAAGACTTAAGAAAGAGGGTTATGAACTGAGAGCCAGCAGGGCTCATCACAGATTCCATCTTTCATTCTTTGACATTAATGATATAACTTCTTTTGACATTTATGGCAACATTAATGGCAACCATTTCCTATGTTCTCCCTTTGACATCAGTGACAACATTTCCAACACTTTCTACTATTTGATTGCATTGATCTGAAGAAAATCTGTGTGAGTCCATTACCATGAAAGTTGTGTGTTGATCACCAAAAAATCATGTATCAGTGAAAGTTGTATGTATGTCTTTCAACTCCAAAGTTGTGTTTACATCAATTGCTGTATAAGTGTAGGTTATGACAAGATTTGTGTTTGTGTTTGTTGCCACAGCCTATTTGCTTGCACTTATTATCTTAACGACTCCAGTTGCATTGATTGACACAAGAAACTTTTCTGTTTCAGAATTATTTGCAAGAGATCCCCAAACTTTCAGTAGCAGGCTATGGTTGTTGTATTTGTTCCTTGAAATGATTGTTATTGACACATTTATATCATAGAAAATGAAATGAGATATAAACAAATTTATCAAAGAGGCTTCTTCCATCTTTCTAGTTAATTTTCCTTTGCTAGCTAAGACCATAATGTATATGAGGTTCAATTCAAGCATATCTAATCCATTTTCAATGTCAGGGTTTAATGAATTACAATCATTATCTGTGTTTACTTATTGTGTCCATTGTTTACTTCCCTGATTTCCATTTTTTTCAGTTTATGAATATAGTTTACCCTTTTCAGCAAAGCTTGTTTGAGACTCACTCCAAAATTTTCCTTATCAAATTTCTAGCAGTGCCCCTTTTGCACTCTCCTTGTCATAATCATGACCATCCACTTATTTGTCCTCTTCAGATGCAAGAAGTTTTTATTGTTGTTACTGGTTACCTATGAAATTGAATTCAAATCTCAAACATTAGTTTGTATTTCTTATACTTTTTATACCCTGCATAAGATGGAACAAAAGAATCCATCCAGTCTAGGGATTGTTGAGTAAGATAAGAACAAAAGGGAGGACCATCATTGAGGTACAGAGAACAGTCAGAGTTGATCAGACATGGTCTTCTGTATCCAAAGTATAACAGTTAATTAGTTACACCCAATCCATAAGTACTCCCTATCCTGCATAATAATAGGTTCTACACAGAATTCCAGTAACTATAAAATTTCATTAACAAATCAATATTCCAAAATATTGATAGACAGGATGATTGATTGCCAGAAAAGAATTAGACTCTAAGACCACAACCTTCATATGCAAGAAAGTAATATTTCCAAATTGCTGAGATGCAAGAGAATAATTCATCTAAAAGACTAAAAGTCTAAAACTTTGACTTTTGACTGTAGATAAAGATGTGCAGCAGCTAAGCTTCTATACTAAGTGTGTAACTGCATGTATTAAATTTTGGAAGAGAAAGTTACATGTCACGGGAATGAAATTCTTGCATGTCTTTACAATAAAATTATTTGATAAATCTTCTTCTTCCTCATCTCCTCCTGCAAATAACTGAAGTAATAAAATGAAAATCCACACAACTTGGTGATCAGAACATGAAAAACGAAATTGCATACATTCTAGCATTATTTGTAGACACCAGCAACTCCTTAATTACTACACAGCACAGAGTCTCTCTGTAACTGATAATCGAAGACTAATGCATTTATATAATCTCCTCAAAAAATACTTTCTAAGTCAACATCCTATTTTTTCAGTGGAATTGAAATGTAAGAGAAAAGACCTGGCTACATCATGGTAAAAGAATTTTCTCGCATACCTCCCATATAGCCATAAATTTTCAATCACTAGTTAATGTGAAAAAAAAACATGATTTATCAGCACATGAATTAACAAATGTTTCCTTCAGATATGACTCACATGTTATGCACTACATGATCAGATTAGACATCTAGCCGATTAATTTAAATTATATAAGAGATGGCAAAGAATAGATGATGAAGACAAATGACTTACAATAGTCAATGCTGTTACAGACCATCTATCCTGGTGCACACATGCATACATGGCTAACAAAAATACAAAGAATAAACCCATTAGTAGCAATGCAATGCTACTCGAGAGCTAACAGTATATAATATATATTTAGAGGTATGTCAAATTCAAATTTTAACTCTCAATTTTACAATACTTATTAGAATATGGTCTGAATATTTGTCTCAAAAGGTGGTTAATGTGAAAGTCACAATTGACAAGCAGCAAGAGATATGGAGGAAGAAGGGTTGCACCATCATGACTGATGGTTGGACGGATAGAAGAAATAGAACATTGCTAAACTTCCTTGTGTCTTCTTTAGGTGATTGTGCTTCTTGAAATGCATTGATTTAGTGATTAATATTTTTAATTTATACATTATTGAATCATTGATTTTGTTTCCTTTTGTTGTACCCAAAATTAAAATTTTTGCTTCATCAAGGCATTTTGGTAAAAATGGTCAAAATCTTGTAAAATTGTCGCCGAAAATGAAAAAAGGTCAAACTTTCTAAAAATAGCAATTTTCTATTTTTAGAAATTTCTGAAAAATAAAGGGACCATAGGGTTTTTCTGGGTTTATTGTTAAAAGGATGCTCACAAAATTTTGGAAAATTTTGAAATTAGGGTTTCAGGAACTATTTTTAGGAAAAACCCTAAAAATAGAATCTTTGCAAAAATGGCTAAAATTGATTTTGATTGGTTGATTTTTTGTCACGATCACACTGGTCTAGTCAGAATCCTCAAAAAGTCATTTTTTCTTTAGTGGGTCAATTTCACTTTTCCAAAAGAAAAATTAAGACCTTCAGCGTCATCAATGGAGGATGGCCAGTTGCTAGGTGTCAAAATCAAAGTCTCAAATGCTACACAGATCGATCCACAGCGAACGATGCACGAAAAACGGCGAATAGACGAGGGGAATCTAAAAATAGTGAAAATCTTCGAAAATTTTCTAACACTAGAGCACAAAAGCACCCCTACTAGCCAGGGGCACCCAAGATTTCAAGGGGTCAAAGACAATTATTAGGGTTTATAGTTTTGGGGGTTCTCTTAAGAATTCTTCAAGCTTTGCAATGAATCCAACATCCAACTCAAGGGATCTGTAAAACGCCTGGCAACGAAGATCAAACAAAAAATCAAGAAAGTCAAAGGAAAATCAAGAAATTCAAAAATGGCTAAGTATAGAGCAGAAAAGTGGCCCTGCTAGCCAAGGGCGCCCAACATTTTGAGCCATCAAATGCAGTTTTTAGGTTTCACGCCTTCCAAGAGGTCCTTCTTAGACTTGATCAGGCTTCGCACCAAGTTCGTCAACAGGTTCACTGGAGCGATCAAACGACCAAAATTGCGGATCAAACTGAGGTGTTTCGTCAAGAGGACAAAGTGAAAATTATCAAAATTTTCTCTCTTCTACAAAAATGGGTGCCCCAGTCAGCCAAGGGCGCCTAGAATTTTGAGCCCTAAAATCAACTTTTAAGATTTGCAAAATTGGTCATCCTTTCCTGAATTCTTCAGGCTTTCCATTGAATATCTCAACCTGACCATGGGATTCATCAATCACCGGCAATTGCAGATTGAACAGGAAACGAGGCACGGGAGACAAATTGGAAAAGTTGAAAATCATTAAAAAATGGTTAATTCTGGCAAACAAAAGCGCCCCTGTGCCCAACATTTTGAGCCGTCAAAACCACTTTTTAGGGTTTGCAGGGTCCAGAAGATCCTTCTCAAAATTGATCACGCTCTTCAACGAGTTCATCAGCCAGTTCACATGATCTATCAGATGTTTGTAATCGAAGATCAAATGGAGCCATTTTATCAAAGAAAAGATAAAAAATCTCGAAAATATTTTAACTCTGGTGATGCAAAGCACCCTAATCAACCAAGGGCGCCCAAGATAAATAGCATTCAAACGCAGGATTCGAGGCCGGTGTGAGGTATCAATCTCCTCAGATTTGATCAGGCTTGCCAAATCAATTCACTTTCAGTCTCAATTGCTCACAAACTAGCAAAAAACAGTGCTCAAACAGGGGGTATTAGTCATCGAAGAGACGTTTCAACAAGCAAAATTCAAAAATTTCAAAAAATGTTCTAACACTGCTAAAGTTGGACGCCTTACCTCAAGGAGGCACCCAAGTCAACTTGAGTTAGAAATTTTTGAAGATGTCTTCATGAAATATCTGCTTTGGCTGCCCTATTTTTTAGGGATTCTTCAAGTTAATGTAAAAGAAGACAGGTGATGACTCCTAAATTTAGGGTTTTTCGCAAGTTAAGTGTTTGTTTCACCTCCAAACTTTATTTAAGAAGCATTTGGATGTCCATTCTTCATTATTTTGCAGGTTAGCTTCAAGAGGTAAACACAGAATTTTCTTCTCAACAGGATTTTAAGGATCAAACGAAGGGTGTTTTCAGTTTTCTTCATAGATTTGAGTACAGGTTACACAGAAGAACACTTTTCCATAATCCGTTTTTCCAGGGCATCATTTTTCATGAACAAGTCATTCTTTCCAAATTTCATCGACTTGGGTCTCTCTATTTTACACTTCTCTTCAAGATTGGTGACTTTTTATGCAAGCTTTCAGCCCTATTTTTTAGGGATTCTTGAAAAATCACTTTTTCAAAAGTCTGACAATCTGGGTCTATTCAACACAAAATTGGCTACAAAACCCATGTCCCAGATTTTTCCAAAAAAGTTGCTTCTGCGACTTCCACTTTTCTAGAGGATCTATCTTTTTGAGGAGAAACTCGGTTTTTCGAAAAACAGACGATCTGGGTCTCTCAGCACAACATTCTCTACAAAACCCATATCTCATATTTTTCTCGAAAAATGTGCCTTTCAGCAAAACTATTTTTAGCTTTTGTGCAGAAGTTGTTCAAACATAGTCGTGTTCACAGTCATTCTTCAAGTTTTCAGATATGCAATTCTCTCCAATCGAAATCAGGACCAAATAGGTCTTGCTTCACGATTTCTTGAAGTCATTTGATACCAACTTGCATCAAGTACATCCAATAGTTGATTTGAATACTTTGAAAGGTGTAGACCGCATTACAATCCAAAATCTTGAACCCGGGTTACTAGCAGCAGCCTCTTTTCCCATCTCGGCACAGAACATCGAGTTTGTAATTGCTTGTGTCAAGCATTACAATCCCACTTCACGAGAAATCCAATCAATAGAAGAGTGAATAATTTGCAGCCTAAACCAGAAGACATTGAGAGATGTTTTGCCATTCCACCATGTCCAGATAACTTTATTGTATCAACAGAAGAATGTGAAAAAGCGTGGAATGTGTAAAAGGATTAGTGTCGGAAAAAAATTGCACAAAAGTGGCTGAAAGAGAAACGAAACACTTTGTCGAAGAACGTAGGACATGGTGAGTTCAGGGATGAGTTTGCAGTCATGATTACTCTGCTCAACCGAGCCATAGGTCAAGCAGAAGCACACAAGTTTCAGCCTTGGATGTTCTACATCATGTCTCAAATTGTCAACAATAGAGAACACTACGACTAGCCAGCATTGATCAGTGATACTCTTCAACATTAGATGATAGGCTTCTTCAAAGCCCACGAATTCCACATGATTTCATACCTCGTATAGCTAATGGCCTTTCAAGGAAAGTTTAGAGGTTTGAATGTTGTTGGAACTCTGGGCGTTCAGCAAGTGCATGAGCATTTCCCACAGTTAGAGTTTTCACAATGAGAACGGCATTTCAAGCGCGTAAATGATCTTTCCCTGATGCATACGGTGAGAAATCTTGACAATGAGTTGCATATACGGTTTTCAGCATATGCCAAATTGGCAATGACGGATTGGGTTGATTGATTTATCCAATTCCCCACATTCTCCTACATACGAGTATATGGCTTCTTAGGTAATCCAGCCATGCTACCTCGATATCCGTCGATAAGGTAGTGTTTATGGAGTTCTTAAGGCAAGTCCATGAGGTGCACACCTTTTTGCGTAACAGACGCAAGACTCTCGTCAGTTTCCCATTTGAGATGAGCATATATAGATGCAAATCAGCAGCTGATACTAAGTTGATGAGCAATGAAATGTCAAAGCTTAATCTCAAGGTTTTCAAAGAATGGCGTTCATATGACCCTTGGGGTCTCTTGGGAGCTCGCTTTGGTCAAAATCCATCACATAAATCTACAATGGAAGATTTTTGGGTTAATTGTGAAGATGAGTTTGAAGTGCGTAGGCACGATTACAGTAGACTTTCTCTTTCTCAGATTGTTGATTTCTTATCAGAAGATGTGGAGGGTTTGTCAGATGATGATGGAGAAGTCATACTTCCCACATATGCCAGAGATTAGGTTGATTAGCAGCCACTTCGACCAATTGATTTGTGCGCCAAAGAGAGCACCTTGATCAAGGAAAGAACTAGTCGGGTCGTCAAAAACAGTAGGCTATTCTTGAGTTGCAAGAGGACACGGAAGGTAGTCATTCCAGTTACAGAGCCGCCAGTGGTTCATTCATCACTACCTACCTCTTCTAGATGGAAACCCAGAGTTAAAGCAATGAGCAATCCTCCTGAAGGAACCAAGGGTAGCAGAATGACAAAGAACTTGAAGTTCTTGATGTAAATCAACAGGAACAATCAGCAGAGGCATCAGAAGTTCCAATTCAGACAGTATCACAAGTTGAGGAACAGCCTTCATCTCCCATTCTTCCGTCATCACCGCAGCCTTCTTCAATTCACATTGATTTAGAGCCTGATTCACCAGTTCGTGACATCTCAACACCAACTCATTCATCAGGAGCTGTTGAGAAGTTAGTAGAGACTCTTTGTCTTGGCTTAAGAACCTCCTGGGTAGGAAGAGGAGAAAGCCTTCTTACC
>VDFB02058266.1:0-21037 GCA_007258455.2 Sequoia sempervirens
AAAAGGAAAAATCAACGAAAAAAAGAAAAATCCAATTTTGGAGAACCCAAATCTAGAAGCTTCTAAGCTTTTTAAAAAGGAGTTCGGATGGGGATTACAGTATGATGAAAAATGCGATTATTCACAAGATTGCAATAGGTTTTGCACTGGATAATAAAATCATTGGATGGCTACGGTTTGGTGGATGTAACCTGGATTGGGTGAACCACGTTAAATTCTCTGTGTTATAATTTATTCTATGTGTGTTTTAGTTTCTCTGTTTATTAATTAAATCTATATTTAATTGTTATATATCTGCCTTTCTAACCCTAACAAACTCGTCATACTAAAATAATACAAAAATAGAGGATGCACTGAAATGATCAATTCATCAAGACAAAACAATTCAATACAAGTGATTGGGCCTTGCTTTATGATTCCAGGTATAAAGACTATAAGGTGAAGTTACAAACAAGATGGCTCAACTCATATGAAATTTAACATGTTTTTCCTAATGGGTCAGTTCAACTAGCCACCATTGATGCATTAAGATTCTTGCTCAATAAAATGGCTATAGATTGAAGCTTTACAAAAAACCATTACAAAAGGATGACTTCTTACATACTCTACAAAGGCATTTTGAACCAAAATTACATGATCCATCTCTAGATGCAAGCACTACATCAAGTGAAGTCTCAACAAATGAGCTACACAACTCGCCTACTAATATTTCCCAAGTATAATTACTCATAAACCAACACTTATCACATGCACACACATACACATGTGACAATCGATAGCCTTTATTTTTTTGAACTTGTAGCAGAAACTCATGGGACCCGTAGCAACAAGCCTCGAGGCACATCATTTACACAAGACCTAATTGTTCAACTACTCATAGCACTTGCCACATTACATTTCATCCATACCCGTAGCCACCACCACTTACATTCATATCATGCAACCTATTTGTTCCATCACACGTGTACAAGCAATAATAAATTCCACTCTTCCAAACATTTAATTTCTACAACCTTTCATTCACCACTCACCATTCTTGGACACGTGCTACATCTCATTCTAAGTTACTTTTTCATGCACGACAACCTGCAATACTTCACCATTAAGTCCTATCATTTCAAATCTTTTTGACCATGTTGCATGGCATTGATCAGTCATCTTTGCACACACCAACTTTCGACTCACTTCATGATCACAGGTACTCTTCTTATTAAATAGATATAATTAAAATTTAAGATTGTTGATTTTATATGCATTTATGCTCATACAAATGTTTAAAATTTCATGTATCATAATTCAAATGCTTTATACTTATCCTTCCTGACCTATTTATACTTGATATTTGAGGAAAAATAGCATAATTAATTTGGGGGGAAACGTAAAAGGTCTTTATTGTTATCACACAACCTTAAATATAGATAACCTTTTATAGCCAACCATTACAATTTTCAAATTCCTTCACTTCCTTCTATTGGTTGCAAAAATAGCAACAATTAGTATAGAAGTATAAGAGCAACAATGGTGAGAAGAGAGTATCCAAAAATAGAGTACAAAAGCACAAGGTGATAGAGGTGGTTAAATTGTAACAATGGGAGGAAAAATTATAAGGAGAGAAGCTACAATGCACAATTTGTTATTGGAAGATAGGCAATTATTGCCAATTTTCCAATAGGCGGGTTGGTTGGATTACTTTCTTTGGCTTACAAAATACAATGAGCTAATGACTTGAAAATTTGCAAATACCTTGCAAAATTATGAAGCCATTATAAGAGGATTGAGGGTTGATACTTTGAAGGTATAGCATAAGTATTAGGGCTACCACAAACAAGGGAGGAATTCCCAGTGAGGGCATCTGCTATTGCTACCATAAATGGGTTTTCAATGCCTAGAGAAAACCTAGATTCTACATCCCAAGGTACAAAACACCTCTCTTTACTCTGGCTTTGGGTTTCAGCTACCTCATATATTGTTAAATACTTAACCTGCGGTGGCAAGCAATCACTTTTATATATTGTTCAATTTAAACTTCTTAGCCATTTATGCCATCAAAGAACTATGAATGTACCCAATTTCTTGTATAATCTATTAAAAATAATATAAGTTGAATACAAGAGAAAAGAAATAAGTCTACCCTCTCACATTTTTGTTTGGTTACTTTGTTGATTAAAAGAATCCTTAGAATCCAATTCCCCAACATATCTTGGGAGGATTTTCTAGCTTGCAACAATGTTAACAATATATTTCCAAGGCAAAATGCAAAAGAGATGGGTAGAGAACAAGAAACGCGATAACCTTATATGATTGCAATTGAGGGAAACATACCCTCTAGTTCCCCTATTTTCTCGCCTACTTGCAACATAGAGGAACATGCAGAACAGGAAGAGCAGGAAACTCAACCTACAGCTTCTAGGGAGCAACCCATAATAGAAGGAACAATAGAAACCCTTACATCTACCGAGAGCCCTTCTAACCTAAAGAAAAGAAAAGGTGTGGCCTCTAATTATAAACCTAAGAAGAAACAAAGAAGGCCCACACAACCAAGGAGGTGATCATATTGCTTGAGAAGAAAAGGGCTTGTAAAAGGAAATGATAAAAAGAAATACGAAAATATTATTGTGGTAGAAATTGACACAGATTATGATGAAGAAAAGATTCCTGACAGTGATGCAAAAACTCCAATTTTACAGCCTTTTTATATGAGTAGCAGTTGTAATTTAGATTCAAAACACATTTTGATGGCTAGGAAGAAAAATAAACCTCCAAGAAGCCTAGTTTTTGAAGAAGGGTTTGTACCATCAGAGGAGGTGGAAGAAGAAGAGTTTTTGGAAAAAGAAAAAAGAGCTTATTTTGGAAGGAAATAATGCAAGCAAGGATTTTCAAGAGGCCTTGTAGAGGATAAAAGATTTAGAAGAGAAAATCAAGATATACCAACAAAGGGAGAGTAACAAGGATGCCAGAATCAGAAAATTGGAAGAAAAATTGTAGAAATTCGAGCAAGGTTCAAGGTTGGAAGCATTGGCACAACTTGCTATTGTTGAAATGAGCATAAGTACTCAACACCCTATCAACCCAACTGAATACCCAAAGACACCTACTACTCCCACTATGGCAATACTCAACATAAAATTATGGAACAAAACAAAGGAATTTTCTCAAAAGCAAAGAGAATGAGAAAAGGAAAAATCAAAATTATTGGCAACTCATGCTAGAGTGGTTGAAAAATAAGAAACAAATATTAAGAAATTGAAAGTGAAAATAGAAGAATAGGTAGATAAAATAGTCCAATTGTTGAGGTGCAGACCTCTGGCCAAGGTGTATACTCTATTTCTCCAAGATAAATTTTTTAGTTGTCTGTGACCTCCCTCTTGTTGTAAATTCACCAACATTACTTTTAAAGGTATTCCAACAATCCACACCAAAAATGTAGGATCAGTTGTGTGAATTTTATTTACACAACATGATTCTCCCTTATGAAACTAAATGGAATCCACTTATATTTTTGGGGGATGTTCAAATTAGACCCCTAGCTTCCTATATAAAAAATGAACATATGAGGGGACAATTGCTTCAGGAAAACCGAGAAATGGAAAAAATATCCCCTCTTCAATTTAGTGAAGAATCAACATATCCAGATGCAATGGTGGACTAGTGGATAGATCTCATAGAAAAGGAGGGAGTGACAGTAAAAATAATGGAATGTAGATAAAAATACTACAAGAGATTCAAGGGACTTGTAGCAGTAACAATTAGCCAAGAATTGAATTTTCTTGGAATAAATGGAGGGAGCTTACCCCATAACTCAAAAAGAAGGAACCACACTCCATTTTCAACTATGTGGAAGTAGTTAAAAGAGCAGGTAAGTATATCACAGTTACCCTAAAAAATAGAATCACTTTGCTTCCCCTCACCTTTCATCCTCCTTTACTTTTGTTTCCTATCCCACATTAGACAATAAAGAAACCAAAAAAAGATGCAACAAAGGAAGAAAGATGGAAAAAGATATCAAAATCAATAAGGCTTTTACTTGAACTAGGGAGCAAGAGTGACCCAAGCAGTGGATTATAGAGAAATAACATTGTAATATAACCTTCAACCCAAAACCTGATTAAAGACAAGCAAGAGCTTAAGTTGGGGTGAATGATGAGCCATAGAATAACCTAGTTTCCTATTGTAATTTCATACTTTTATCTTTATTTTTTTCTAAACTTTAAGCCATTACTAGACCTTTCATATATAATTTTAAGTAGTTTAAAGCATTAGGAATTGAACATGTTATATAAATGTGTATATGTATGATTTATGAATGTCCATGAAGTTTGGTAGGATCTTATGTTTAAATTATGGTTAACAATGAGAATGCCTTTAAAAATAAATATTAACATTTGCAGCAAGATACATGTTAGCCCACAACAATGAGCTTTTCAAACCATAGCATGAGGACTATACTTCGATGCAAAGGAGTCAATCTACTGCAGTGAGACCATTTTCAAAAGAAGATAGAGGTGATCATTTAATGATCATGTCATGGATCACCAAGAATTACTTTTATCTTTCAATAAGATAACCAATAGAAGAAGTATGTTCTCAATAGGATTGTGAATTATAACATAAGTTGTTTTGTTGAGCATGTTTTCTATTATAAATGGTGAAACTCATTGAGTATAGAGTCCTTGTTTGATTTCCATACTCTTGTTTTAATAGTTATTACTTTCTATTTTGAAACTCAGTCCTCTTCTTGTTCTTGAGGAAGAGTTGACATCTGTTTTTAGTTTGTTTTCAGCTCACAGATAATTGGACTCCCTCATAGACTCTATATAGTTGGCTACCCTATCGAGGAGGAGATCTAGATTGTATGTGTGATATATTAAATAAGATTTCCTATTATATTTTGTTCAATTTTGTATATGTTTAGAATGAAATAAAGAGGAAGTACATTGATTACATGTTTTTTTGAGTGAGTGATTAATAAGATCTTGTGGATGCAATAACTCAAGCAAGGGCCACTTGAGATATTGTTGAACCATTTTAATTTAGATTGTTGGATTACATTATGCATTAAAATTCTAACTGATAGTTTTTAGTTTATGAGATTATGGATGATACATTATATTTTTTAAATTATAATATGTAGATTGATACTCTATTTAGTACTCCAGAGTTTAGTTAAGTTAGGACATGCTATAGTTTAACAGTTAACTGGTTACAATCTTAAGCATTGAGTACTTGTAGCAAAAGGTAGTTGTTTGTATTATTTTACCCTGTTTTGAGAAATAGAAGTTCATTCTGATTAAAAGTTTTACTGTATTTATATGTGTTTCATTCACCTATACTTAGCTGATGTAGGATGTTTAGAATCCATGAATGTATATATTTTTCCAATGCTATTTGAAGCTTATGATTCCCTGGTTGATGATTTAATAGGAGCCCTCTCCTGATTAATGAACTACTTATTCTAGGAATCCTTAGATTCACTAATTTGTGTGCATAATCATTAGCACCAGTTAATTAGGCATTAGAGGTAGCTCAACAAGCCTCACTTGATATTTATCTAGTTTGTCAAATATTTGTACTAGAACATCTAAATGTCCTTTCCTCATGACTAATTTCTCCAAGAGATCATCTACATTGTCCTCCATTATTTTATGGAACATATCATGAAAATCACTGTCATAGCTTATTGATATGTTGCACCTATGTTCTTAAGAACAAATCCCATGACATTCCAACAATATGTACCCCAAGGGCATGCAAAATTTATCTTATGTTGGTCCTCTTATGCTATATGTATTTGGTTGTATCTTGAAAAACCATCTATGAGGAAAAGCATCTCATTACCTGCCATCAAATCCACTATAATGTCTATGTTAGGCAATGAAAAGTCATCCTCAGGATAAGCTTTGTTGAGATACTTGAAATATGTGTATATGTGTATGCCCCCAATGGGCTTGGAAATAGGTACTAGACTGGACACTCATTCCAGATAATCAATTGGTCTTATGAAGCCAACGTCTAAAAGTTTTTGTAGCTCCACTTTGATGAGTAGTATATTTTATGGATGCATTTTATGTAGTTTTTGTTTAGCAAGTTTTACCTTTGGATATACTTTCAAGTGATGGACCACTAATGCTATATCCAATCTAGGTATGTTGACATAGGACCAAGCAAAGTTGTGTTGGGAAATGCGTTGGTCATCTTAGAAAGAAACATCTGAGATCAACAGTGCCTTCAACAACCTTGTTCTATTAGATTGCCTCAAAGACACGTACTACTATGCCATAAAGCAGAATTAGACATAGTTCATTTCCCACATTAATCCTTTTGAGAGAAAATCATGCATAAACAACCAGTTTCAACAACACCATAAATAGATTCAACAAACAGAACCAACAACCATGAAAGATGAAACAAAATACATGAACACAGATATACGTGGGGAAAACCCTTTCAAGTAAAAAACCCCGCACTCCAAAACCCCAGATCGCCATTGTGTTATTCAACAACAAAATAAAGTTACAATACAATATCGAGCTCACTCTTGTTCCATTATGGAGAGTATATGACAACACAACCTATTGCAACCACCTCTCTCAGCGAGAGACATTTCTTTCGGCTACACAACCACATGGCTCGCCCTTCGGCCTCTTGACCTCTCTGTCATACAACTGCTAAGCCTTTGCCTTTTGTGAGATTCATCTCTCTCTCTCTCGGGTACCTAGCCTCTCAACCCTCTGGTTACCACTACTCTCTCTTGGCTACCCAGCCTCTCGGGTTGCATCTAGCCTCTGGTAATCACAACCTGCTCAGTTAGATTGACCGATGCTCATCATCCTCTAACTGTTCAACTATCACACCCCATTAGGGTTTCCACCTCAAGCCACATGCCATCATCCAACATCCAATTTTGGTCATCGGATAAGCAATTGAACAAATGTCCAGCATCGAACTTAGGTTTATCCACCTAACACCATACTGCCTAGTCGAAGAGACATTCATTACCGTCTCACTAATGTTCACCGAGCACATGGGCCCACATGCAATCTGTCCTCCATGTCATCGCCACTTGTCGGCCTCTCGTCACGATTCACCATCCTATCAGGTCCCACATTTGTTGGCTTCCAAGTTGCTATATCATTGAAAAACTGAACTTCAAAACCTCATGTCGAAGGTTGTGAAGTTCCCATAACCCATGACTCACTAATAAAGGGATCACCCTATCGCCCAAAACTTGAACTTTTGAACCTCAAGTCGGAGGTTGCAAAGTTCGCAAAACCCACGATACACCGACAATAGGATCACTCTGTCGCTCCAAACCTAAACTTCCAAACCTCATATCGAAGGTTGTGAAGCTCTCAAAACCCACAACATCCAGACAACAAAGGGATTAATATTTCCTTCACAATCACTAAGTCGGGAGGTTATGAAACTTTAGAACCCCATGACTTCAGTTAGAAAAAACTTGGAAACTACCGACTTAACACAGGCCGATGAAGGAGGAAAACACAACTGCTCCAAGAAGTTGATCAAGCCAATAAATTTGAGTCACATTTCTCAACAAGTTGATCTTTGGTGCCTCTAGGAATGATGCAAAATCTATTTTCTCTTTAGGATCTAAAGATGTTGCATAGAATGTGATCTTAGGAGTGTCAGTTGTTCCAACATTGATTTTCTCTGAGTCTTCTACTAGTACTATTGATTTCTCTTTATGCTTAGCGATGCTAGGGAGGTCAAACCCTTCATCCTTAGGTGCCTCAAAGAGGTTTTCACCCTTGGATACGTCCTTTATTTTAACTTTTTCACAATTTGAAAGCATCACATTGTGGTTTTCACTAGGGGATCTATTTTTTTTTATTTTCTCTTTTGCGACTAAGGGATCCGAATTCCCCCCCAAAGTATGCTTTCACATCAAGGTCTATATTAAATCATACTTTGTGATCTATGGGAGGTATACCATCTCTAAGTCCCATAAAATCAACAATAGTGTCATCATTTTTTAATAAGTCCAAAATTGGTGCTTCTTGTTGGTCCCAATCAATGAGTTGAGGGCAAATGAGTTGAAGGCCATTAGCTTGTGAAGGTGATGTAAAGGATAATATTGTAATGCTATCTATGGATGTGTTCTAAAATAGGTATGTGATGCACATGGGAGAGTCCTTGATGGTATCATTATTAGAAGTATTAACCATGGGAGAAATTCTAACTACCTCACTAGGGGTAATCTTGATGTTAGGGATAGCGTTATCCAATGAACCATACCCAAGCCCTTGATATTTCTATCATTTCTCTAGAATAATGGGTTCTTTATTTCTTTGTTGATGTAGAACAAGACCACCATTACCTGTGAATCCCTTGTTCTTAATAATTTGGAAACTCTTGCTATATTGATCAATCAGTAAAGTTGCTTGTTCTTTCTCATCTTGGTATAACCATTTGAATATTTCTTCCTCTATAACCTCTTTGTTGAGCTCTCCTCACTTGGAGAAAATCATGGGATCAAATTTGATAGTAGAAGAGATTGTGTATGTGTGCTGTGATTTTCCATACTTTTTAGGAGAATATGGAATTTGTCCTACATAAAAGGACTATTTAAGATCACAATATCCACAAGCATTGTCTTGTACTTGAACCTTGATTTATAGAAAGGGGTTTGTGAATGATGAATGATGATGCTAACATGGAAAGATCAATGTAGAATGATGAATGTGAGGCAATATCATTGTTAGGCACTTGGAGTAGTTTTTGATTTTTTCTTCCAAGTTCTGACAATAATGGAATGGTCGAGGGTCCACATAAACGATAACTTTAGTTTTGTTGTAAGGAAATTTGATGCATTGATGATAGGTTGAAGGGAATGCTTGCATGACATGTATCCATGGGTGTCCTAGAAGGATGTATGGTAAATCATTGTCCAAGACTTGACACATTGTTTCTACAATAGTGGGACCAAACTGAATGGGAAGTTTGATAATTCCTTCTAATTCATGCTCATTATCATCACATGCTCTAATGGTAATGATCTTTAGTTTCTCAATATCTCCATCAGAGTATCCAAATTGTTTTATAAGTTTCAAAGTAAAAAATTTCAAGCTTCCTTCACTGTCTACCAAGACTCTTTTGATTTTATTTTTGTGGATGAAGACTTCTACATATAAGGCTTGGTTATGATATGTTATGGAAGGAAGAAATTTTTTAGTGAATACTAGATGATGAGTAGATGTAATAGGTCCTACCATGGCCTGCAATTGCTCAATATCTATGTTAGTAGGAATAGATGATTCTAGGAGTACCTTGTCTAAGAATTATTTATGTGCTACAGATATTCTAAGAAGCTCTAAAATGGATATTTGTGTTGGAGTTTTCTTAAGACGGTCTATAAGATTAAACTCAGTTGTTAGAAACTTGGTTAAGATTTTAGATTAGGTTGGGGATCCTTGAATGGTTACTTTCACTCATTATGTAGTGACTCCACACTCAGGATTCCTACCTGGTATAATGACCACAACAATGTGATTATTTTATTTGTGGATATGTCCTACTATGTTATCATAAGAGTGATTGACTTTGTTATAGTTCCTTGCTTTACCAGAGTCATTTCCTTTACCATAGTTTGGGATTGGATCCTTGTAAATTCTTATATCATTATTTTTAGATATCCCAAGATGATGTTCAATGTTGACTTCTCCTTGATCAATGAGGTATTGTATAAGATTCTCGAGTGTCACATAATTTGATGTTTCATGACCCTTTGTCTTATGGTATTCACAATAATAATTCATTATACCACGAGGGTTTAAATTGGGGTTCATCATAGTGTTTAAGATTTGGAAGCATCACAAGATTGGTTTGAACTTGTTCAAGACTAACTCAATTGGCCCCCTAAGGAACTATATTTATGTCTAGTTGTGTTGTTGGTTCTTATTGACTCTCTTGGAGTATTCATATTTTGAATTTTTTTTTATTATTTGGTGGGGGTTATATGTTTTGTAGAAACTTTACATCCATGACACCATCATTGGTAATATTCTTGTTCTTAGCCCATAGGCGAGGTTTGTCAATAGATTTTGATGTACAATCCTTGTTATCCTTATGGATTTTGACAAGTCCCTTAGTAATAAGATTCTTCTCAACAATGATTCCTTTTTCTTTGATTTTTTCAAAGGTGTTAGCACATTGTATGGCTAAGTGAAAGCCAATTTCGGTGTTAATATTTTGGGCAAAGATATACATAATTTATTTTTTAGGAATAGGCCATTTGCATTTGCTAGCCTTGTGTCTCTAACATTGTAGGAATGAAGCAAATGTTTCTCCTTGATTTTTTTTTGTCACATAAATCGATCATGGTAACTTCATGTTCTATGTTGTATGAGAAATGATAAATAAATTTTTCAACAAGTTCATGGAATGGTTTGATACCATGTGGTAAATGGGAGAACTATTTTATTACTTTTCCTCCTAAACTTCTAGGAAAGAGGTGCATTAAGTATGTGTCGTTGTATGCAATCTCTAGACATGCTATATAAAATTCTCGTATGTGTTTTCATAGATTACCCCTTCCCTTATATTTGTCAAATTTAGGCATTTCAAAGTTGCGAGGGAAGGGTATCATAGCTATATTTCTATCAAATGGGTATGGACTAATATTTTCAAGAGTGTAGCTTTTATTTGTCTATCTTAGTTGTATGTTGGTAATCTTTTGGTGCAAGATTTGAATTTTCAATTCCAAGTCATCATTTGGGTTGTTTGGTGGTTGGCTAGATGGAATATATGTTTTAAGTGTTGAGGAATGGATGAGGAATTATATGATAGATTTTGGTTTTGTGGGATATTTTGAGGGATGTTATATGAATTGTGTAGACATTGAAAAATATCCTAAATGATATCATACACTCGAAATGGGTATATTAACATCATTTTCTCTTTTAACCCATCATCTTTTCGCTTAATTAACTGAATTAGCCTAGCTAATTAATTAATTATCATTTTCATCTATTAACCTAATTCATCAAATTAGGTTAAGTCATCCCTTTTCGCGCTAACATTTCATCCTATTAAATTAAATAAATCAATGTATTTAATTTAATTCCCTAAGTCATCTTATTTAATTAAATAACCCTAAGTTATTTAATTAAATGTCATTTTACCTTTCCCCCTTTCATTAAATCATTTAATTTAATAAAAATCACCTTATTCTTCTAATAACCCCTAATTGTATGATTAAACCTTGTTTAATTAACAATTAATCTAATTTTTCTCCAAAAGGGGAATATTCTCATGGAATATTCCCTCCCCTTTTGCATAATTAAACTTTGTTTTAATTAGAAAAATATCTATTTCCTCACCCATGAATATTCCAAAGAATATTCTCTCTCCAATCATTTGAAAAAGGGATATTCTCACTTGGCTTCTTGAGCAATCTAAACTTGTGACCTCTTGAGCAAGTCACCTTGTGACCTATGTGTGCAGGTCAAAAGTGTGAACAAATGGGAACCCTTGACTAAATCCCATCTTGCATTCTCACCTATTGATGAGAATCCATGATCCATGCTTCCTATTTCCTCCATCCTTGACTGTTGATTGATCTTTTTGATCTCAACCCTTTATTTCTCATTTGCTCTCCTATAAATAGAACACTATTTGGAGACAAATGGATCCATCTTTCAATTGAAAACTTATGCTGTTGAATTTACTCACACTCACACTCACATTTTGTTCACATTTAACATATTTTAGTTCATTTTAGTTGCATATTAGTTTTAAGCTTCCATTAATGTCTTCTATGCATCCATCTTAGCTTGTTTATAAATTAGGGTTTGAATATTTTAACTTAAATATCACTTAGATTAGCTTATATTTTGCATACTTAGATCATTTTTAGCATAAAATCATGTTAATTTAGCTTGCATCATGTTCAATTAGCATAAATCATGTTTTCATCCATTTATCACAAAGGTTTCATCGATTGTCTTCAATAGAATTGACTGAAACAAGTTCATTGATCACGGGATTGGGAAAGGGTCATCATTTCACATCAACACACACCAATTCCAAAATAGGATAAGTTTCAAATGGGGTAGAATAGACATTTCAATGTTTTTATATTTAGAATGCTTCATTTCACTAAATGTTTAGTTTATGTTTAATTTGAATTATCTTGTTTGAAGATTGAGTATTCGTGGCTACATTGTGCTTCAATTCAACATGGATCAAGCGTAATCGACCCATAATAGTATCCTCGGTCGACATTCTAGCACTAGAAGGAGGGAAAACCATCAAATTAACCAGTCTCTATCTTGAATTCCGTTCATTTTGCTTTTTGCAAGAAACAACAACGCCCAAATCAATTACAACAACACATTTTGCAGGTTGTCGCCATATAGCGACGCTATCGCCATTTCGAATTGTGATGTTGATTAAATGAACCAACACTGATTAATCAAATGGTGATGCTAATATAATAAAGAGGTATCAAATATTTTTCAAACAACGACTCTCGACAAAATTATGACGCTATTGTGCTCTCTGTTCTTTCTGTAGAGCGACGCTATCGCAAATAGCGACGCCCAATTTGGGTAAGAAGTTTTACAATCATTTTTTAGCATGTGCTTAAATTTTCTCGATTTATCAAAATACTAATTCACTTCTAACATTGTTCTGGTTGTTAGACTAACAGGGTTTTGTAGGTTGCACAACATGGAGCTAAAGTGAATAAAGCATTCTCATCTTAATATTTTGTGATTGTAACAAGAATTTGACGCTTTGGGGCAATTATAACCCAATTTCTTATGCTTTTTACTATCTTCTCTAAGACTCACTAAATTTCATTTGGGTTTAAAACAAACGCTCAAACGAGACTAAAATTGAACCCCCATTTTATCATCTTCTTATGCGTTTAAAATTGAACAAGGAAACTTAACATTTCATTTGGTGGTTAAAACGAACTCATCACTGCTTTGAGGTGTTAAATTTATGAGTGTTTGTTATGTTTCGATTTACAATGTTGTTATTGGATGAGTATGCAATTCTCTTGCACCACTTGGCGATCTTGAGAAACATAAACATTCCTTAACACTTTGCAAAATCACCTACATCTTTCATTATGGATTAAAAATGAACCCCTTGTGAGTGTAAGAAAAAGGCGTGGTGTGTGTTCTCTCCTTATTTCATACAAACTAGGATGATCAAACTACAAATGTACTTCCTTGCTATTGTTTATCTTTAGAGGGCCTACCTCCCCACTTCGAAAGGAGGGAATGACCCAAGTGGTAACGAGCTAAAGCCAAGCTCTTCCGAACCACTATATAAATGTGTGGTTGCAATGAAAATTGTGATCAACGAGAAGTAGTATATGATAGCTCTCCCCTAGTATCTTTATGATGCGAAAAACCCTTGTTCTAAGGGTTGGGGGACCTCTTGAGGAAGTTTATCATAGTATTCCTTGAACTAAAAGCCCTTACTATGAACCATTATTTAGAATCCAAAATCCTTAATACTTGTTGGTGCAAGAATGGTCCTTTTGAAGCTGCCCCACATTTGTACTATTCATTGTTGAAACAAAAAAATCCTTAGGATCTTAGGATCTTCAAGATTTTGAGATTTGGTGGTCCCGAGAAGTGTGTGCCATTGAGGGGAGCCAATGTCGCCAAATCTCTAACTATTCGCAATGTCTTAGTGTTTGGAGAAATTTGAGTGGGGACTCAACAAGTATAGCCATTTCATCTTAGTATTGTAAATGATTGTGAGTCATTTTGATGCATTGCTTGGTTCTAAAACGTTACAAATACAAACATTCACTATCTTCCTCAAAATTTCAAACCCTTTGGTCTAAATGTGGATACCTTTTGAAATAGCCTTGATATTAATGCTTGTCCTAAGGATTTCTATCGTTAGAGATTCCTAAATATCTTGACTTATATCTCAATCCATATTTTCCAAAGTTAAACATAAGAAACTATGTCTTCAACCTTATGGTTTTCACAAAATGGACATTGTGAAAGTTATGATGTTTTGGACATAAACATTTAGTTTGAAAACTTAACCAAGATAAGTGTTTGTAGTAAAATAAATTCACTTAAGCAAGATTAATTGAAAATTAAACCCCACATGACTATTTGGAGACTGATTGCTCCCATTGAACAACCTGATCTTCTAGGTGCTATCATTCAACCAAACTTTGAACTAATTAATGAAGAACAAACCGATCTCATTAGTAGTTTGAGAAGCTTCATTTTTGAAACAAGAGAAACACCTACCCAATGGAGAAACACAACAACAATCTTGGATGAAGAAGAAGAACAATATGATATTGAGGCTGGAAAGCCCATATTACCACCACCCACATGGAAATAAATATCTTCCTTTCTTCTATACACTTGAACTTTTCCAAATGATCTCACGCAAAGTTAGGATCCCTAAAGTAAGGTCTATAGGTCATCATTTCAAACTCAGAAATCTTAGTCCAAAAGCTCTCAAACAACACCTTTGGGCACTTCACAAAACTAGAACACCTTTGGGCACTTCACGAAACTAGAACTAGGTTGGTGTATAACTTCTACAAGCATGCTTCAAGAAACAATCCAAACTTGTATTCCTTCTATTATTGTTAGAATATCGGTATTTTCCAACATTTCCAATTTCTCACATGATCTATCACACAGTTAAAATCTATAGGGGAAGATCTGCATCTCGTCATTACAGACATATGTATCGTAATTCCAAGTTTGGTAGGAAGTGGGCCTTAATACTTTATAGCAATCATAACCTCTTGTTAGGAAACTATTATGCTCGAGCTAGGAGGAACCGAACAGGTTTACATACCCACATCTATCCTCTCATTTAGGCCCACATTACTCTTTGGGATTTGAAAACTTTAGAGGTTTAGCATCATTCTCACTACCTTGGTCTTGTAAAACAAAGCTTCACTTTAGGTCAACATTGGGTCAAACATTTCATCCACCCCTCCATCAAATTGCATCCTTCATTCCACCAAGCTTTGCAAAAATTTCAAGTACACCAACACTTTTTGACTTAAAAAAATCTATCAAACCAACCCCTAACTTGGCTACTTTGTATGTGAAATGTATCCTTTTCCATGCATTTAGAAAAATTAGTTATCATCCTTGAACTAGTTCATCTAGAAGGTCACGAGTCTACCCTAAATATTAACAAGTTCATCAACATCCTTTATCCCAACATCAAAACATCAAACTTAAGTCAAAAGTGTTGTTCCAAAATGTTTGCAAAGATCACTCTTCACATCATCCATCTTTTCATCCCTCGTTATCACAATTGCTCCCAAAATACTTAGAGCATCTCTTTTACCTAGATTTGAGTCAACAAGAGAGTACAAGCATTACAAAACACAACACAACTCTCCCAAATGTGACAAAATTTATGGTAAAAATGAGATCACAACACAAGAGAATCATGGAGAAAACAAAAGTTACATTTACCTCAAGTGATCCAAATCCTTTAGAATTTGATCCGAGAAGTCAAGTTACCCCATCATAACAACCTTCATCACCATCAGGACCATACGGCATAGAATATATCACACATAATCCATTTGAACTCATTAGAGAAGAACTCATGGAACATCAAGCCTTTGAAAACGTAGCTCCTATCTCCCTATAATCTGTTGCTCATAATTTGACACAGGGCTCCACAACTCCATCACCAAGGCTACATCAAACATACATTCCCGGTATTACAAAAAGCCTTGCTAAAGACTTTGGTCATGCTCTTTCATTTGAAATCAACACACTCGTGGGTACACTTGAAACCAATCCTCCATCTCACACGACCACTTGGACACCTACCTTTGGTGCTCCTCTCGTTCCCGAGGATCCTAAGAAAAAATACACACCTCTTAACCTTCATTACTCCACCACAACTTCAACATATCAGGGACATCCCTCTTCATCCATATCCATGAGTACCACAAGTGTGCCTACCATCACGCAAAGCAATGTGGATCCAGTATCTCAAAATAACACACAAGGGAATATCAGTACCATACCAAAAAATCAACCCTTAATGCAGATAGGGACATCTTCATCCAATCCTCCAATTGGTTCATCTATACCATTGGTTTCACAAAAGACATATGTTCCATCCATTATCAACTCATCCCAAAGCAATCCCCTGGTGACAAATCCTGTCAATACAGGTAATACATCTACTACATCCCCCACACAAGGGAATACTCAAGACATGGGACAAGCAAACCATTTTAATCAATGGAATCAAGGTCCTAGTGTGTCATTTCCATCACATAATCTAATGTCACCATCCTCAACTTTTTCCACAATCCCCTTTACTATGCCAAGACAAACAGTATCTCAAACGTACATTCCTCCCCTCAATCCACTATCTTACAAGGAATGTTAAGCCAAGGGAATTCCCAACCTCTCATCACCAATCCGCTACCCACTCAAAACATCAACACCCACAATCCCCCATTGATGTCCCAACAACCACCTGATCCTACATTACAAGTACATGCCTTAGCTTTACAACAAGCCTATCAACAAGCCCTAGCAGTGCAACAACAAGTAACCTTAGCACAACAACAACATCAAGCAGCCTTATTAGCACATCAACAACAACAAGCCCAACAACAAGCCACCCTAGTAACACAACAACAACAACAACAACAATAGTAACAACAAGCCACCCTAGCAGCACAACAACAACAAGTCGCCTTAGCAGCACAACAAGCATCCTTAGCACAACAACAAAAACAACATCAAGTAGCTTTATTAGCACAAAAACAACAAGCTCAACAACAAGCCTTACTAGCTCAATAGTATGTCCAACAACAACAAGGTTCCTATTATAACCCTCAATCGCGCATCGTCAATACAAATGTGTTAAGAAAATATACATCAATACCCCAATTGCCTTCACATAATGCTACCCCACCATACACCCCATACAACACATCCTCATATCAAAATCCTACATATAATTCATCCATCATCCCACCATATGTTCCTCCACCAAATCGGCAAGATGATCTAGCATTGCAATTTAAGGCACTATCACAAGAAATACAAGACCTTCGCATGGGCAAGGCAAAGATGCGCCATACACAGAACTTGTGTCCCTATCCATTTGATTGAAACATCGCAATGGTACCATTCCCTCCTGGTTTTGAAATCCCCAAATTTGATAAATATAAAGGGAGAGGAAGTCTTGTGGACCATGTCAAGGATTTTAACGTCATGTGTATGGAGCTTGCTTACAACGATTCATATTTAATGTGCCTCTTCCCTCGAAGGTTAATAGGACCGACTATGGATTGGTTTTCTCATCTGCCTCCCAGTATCAAAACTTTTCAAGAAATTATTGATAAATTCATCGATCACTTCTTCAATCTTGACATGAATGTCATTCTAGAGGAATTGTATACTCTCAGATAAAATAAAGGAGAAACTTTCGCCAATTTCATGCAACAGTGGAGAGAAAGAGCTAGTAAAATCAAGTGGCCTCTTCCCGATGAACAACGAGTGGGAATCATCATAGCAAATATAGATCCACATCTATCCTTCCACTTGAAAATGTAGTGCATCACATTCTATGATGAGCTTGTCCCTAGAGCCCTTAACATCGAGAGAGCTCTAATATCATAGGGAAATACTCAAGCTTATAAAGACAATCTCCCATCACCTAACAACAAGCCTCGTGTCTGGGCTAAGAACAAGAACATAACAAACGATGGTGTGGTAGAGGCTAAACTAGTCCTAAGTGATCCTAGGCCAAACAATACTCAAGTTGCTAACATCCAACCAATTGTGCAACAAACAACACCCCCGCAGAACAGTCAAATCAATAACACCAAAATGCAAAGGCGAACCCCTCACAAGAACAACTATCCTAAATGCAAGTACACACATTTAGTGATATCAAGTTTCCACAATCTGTAATGTTTATCCAAGTGATTTTTGGATTCAATTGTGTGTGAATTTTTTGCATCATCGACATTTCATATCACACTCTGTGATCCATCATCAGGATGAAAGCAGAGAGCACTAGGAGAAAAATGAACAATTGCAGACCAAGACCTAGTTATCTAAACACATCGAAAACACATGAAAAAGTTGGTAGAATCAAATATGATTGCACTTCCCAAATTTGAAAACTACCAAGAACCACAAGAGAAACCATCCTGGTACAACGCAAATGACCTTCGTGACTTTCACAAGATCAAGGGACACAAAACAACAAACTGCATGAGGCTCAAAAACATTATCCAAGACCTCATAGAAAATGATACTATATCTGTTGAGGTACCAGCCGGGAATCAGGATCTTAAGATATACAAGAACCCTATGTTGGAACATAACAAAGCAAACAACACTAGGAAAGCTAAGGATTACACAAACGTACAACATACCTATTCCAATGTAGTTGCTTCCTGTGATAGTGTCATCATTGTCGTCACCATCAAAGGGCATAGTGCAGAGTGTGGAGTCACTACACAACGTGGTAAAGTCACCATCTAAGGAGTCCCACCCCAATCTAGGGCATAACCTACTTAGCCATCAACAAGTACCAGCAAGTATAATCTCTTGGATTAGCTTAAGAAGACCCCTGCACAAATATCAATCTTAGAGTTGTTAAGGCTATCACCCGCACATAGGGAAATCTTGGAGAAAGCTTTATCAAAGTCATCTATTCCCAAGGATATTGATACTAATTAGTTTCAAGCTATCGTAGGACATATCGCTAATCACCTTCTCACCTTCTCAGAGCAAGACCTACTGTCACTGCCATCTCATAACCGTGCTTTACACCTTGAGGTTATCATTCAGAAGAACAAGGTCAAAAGAGTCTTAGTAAATGGAGGTGCTAGATTGAACATTTGCACCCTTAAGCTGATAAAAAATATAGGCTATTCAGAGGATACTATTGAGAAGACAAAGAGTACCACCATCAGGGCATATGATGACCAAGAATGAGTATCACAAGGTATCATTGCATTACCCATTCAAGTAGGCCCTCTTATCATAGAAAATACATGCCAAGTGTTGGACCTTGATCTTCCCTACAACATACTGCTTGGTTGACCTTAGATCCATTCCTTAAAAGTTGTAGCCTTGACTTATCATCAATGTGTGAAATTTCCTTTCGAGGGTAGAGAGATTACTATCCATGCAGATCCTGAGCCTTTTTACTATTGCAAAAATATTGAAGCCAAGTTCTATTAAAGCCTACACCTTCTACCTTATTTTTTGACCCATCATCCCTTGCATCTATCTCTAAAATTAAGGCACCTATAGTGCAGAACATACCTAATATCAAAGCAGTGATCCAAGATGATGGTTGTGGGAACTACAAGCTAATGAAGAACACCTTTGTCTTAGGAGAGATACCTATTTCCCCTCAATCTCATGGGAAACCTACATCCGACAAAAAAGAGCCTGAAACTATCAAGATGGAAGCTACTACCTTCACCAAGTGGGGGGATTTGAATCAAGAAGATGTCAATGAGGACGATATCTCTAAGCTCCTCTATCAAGATGAATGACTTGTCCCCACTCTTCCTATGTAAGATGATAACAAAAGCTTGTAGCTCATGAAGGGAATGGGATATAACAAAAAAAAGAAGCTAGGACAAAATGATAATGGTTACTAGAACCCATCATTCCTGAGAAATGACTAAAGAATCTTGGCCTAGGTTGTACTACTAGCAAGGTCATCCTTATTGGAAAAGGTACCTTCGCTAAACGAGTTGAGGCTTCCTCTTGGTTACCTACATCACATGATATGACTTTAGATGGCTTCCCTCTTGATGTTTCTAGCCTATTTGAAAACAACTCCCTCTTCATGATATCCATTACATCCTTTGTTTCAAGCAATCAACCAACTGAAATATGCCTAGTCTACCCATAATTCATTGACATGAACCAACAAGGACAACCAATTCATGATTTCTTTGAAAACGATGATGCGATCTTAGAATTCATGGGACTCCGTGACAACTTACCATGGGCAGATCACAAAGCCGGTTTTGACATAAAGCTAGATACAGAGGCGTACTATGGGGAGACAATTGAATCCTTTAGTTGCAAAATTGATGAAATGCAACTAACATGCTGATCTTTAAGTAAAAACCAGACTGTGTCACTTATTGATCCTAAAAAAGTAATTAAAAAAAAGGACACATTCGATGAAGAAAACCTCTTTGAGGCACCCAGGGATGAAGGATTCAATTTCCCCCTTAGTGCAATGCATCCAGAGAAGTCAACATTAATAGCAGAAAAAGCCACTCTAGTCAATGTGGGAACAAAAGAGGCACCTAAGATCACTTTTTATGTTGAATCCTTGTTGGACGAAAGAAAACTTGGAAACGATCTGAGAGAACTAAAAGCTAACTTTTCATGGTCATACACAGATATGCCAGGGCTCGACCCAGAAGTGGTTGTGCATCACTTAGTTGTGTATCCTGAAGCTAAGCCAGTTAAGCAGAAATTAAGGAAGATGCACCCTCAGATAACACTTTTGGTCGAACTCGAGTTACAAAAGCTTCTTGATGTTGGATTCATTCAACCAATAGATTATCCTAAGTGGGTTTCAAACTTGGAACTAGTCTCAAAACCCACTGGGGGCATCATAGATTTCAGAGACTTAAACAAGGCATGCCTGAAGGATGATTTCCCTCTTCCCAATATTGACCTCATCATGGAATTAATAGTTGGGAATGAAATTTTTTCACTCATGGATGGTTTTTTAGGCTACAATCAAATCATAATCGCCAAAGAGGATCAACACAAAACTATGTTCACTTTTCCATGGGGAACTTATTGCTGAAATGTAATGCCATTTGGGATAAAGAATGCAGGAGCAACCTATCAAAGGGAAATGACCCTCATCTTCCATGACACGATCCATAAAGCAGTTGAAGATTATGTGGACAATATTTTGGAAAAATCAAACAAAATGAATGAGCACATAACAAGTCTTAGGATCCATCTTTGACAGGCTGGAAGAATACAAAGTAAGGCTAAACCTGAAAAAGTGTGTCTTTGGGGTCACATCA
>VDFB02058267.1:0-21365 GCA_007258455.2 Sequoia sempervirens
TGCTGTCTGTCATTGAGATCTCGCTGCCCCAAGAAGTGTCTCAGACTGTTATGATCAGTCTTGATGCAAAATTTGCTGCCAACAAGGTATTGTCTAAATTTTGCCAAAGCATGCATAATCGCGAGCATCTCCTTATCATATATACTGTACAATCTCTTGGGTCCTCTGAGCTTGCGGCTCTCATATACTATCGGGTGCTTGTCCTGCATAAGCACCACACCAATGCCCTCACCTGATGCATCACATTGAAGCTCAAACGGCTTCGTAAAGTCGGGTAGTGCCAAAACAGGGCAAGTGGTCATCAACTCCTTGAACTTCTCAAAACACTCCTGTGCCTCGGAAGTCCAAACAAACGCCCCCTTCTTCATCAAATCTGTCATCGGGGCTGCATGTTGTGAATAACCATTCACAAACCTACGGTAGAATCCACACAAACCGAGAAACCCTCTCAACTGTGTCAGGTTTGCCGGTGTGGGCCAATCAATAATGGCGCGGATCTTTTCAGGATCCATGCGCACTCCATCTGCACTGATAATATGACCTAGATATAGCAATTCGGTCATTCCCAAGTCACACTTGGATTCCTTGGCATACAAGGACTCCCTCTCCAAGATGCTCAACACTGTCTCGGATAGGCCAAAGTGCTCTGCCAGAATCACGCTATAAATGAGAATATCATCCGAAGAATGCCAAACGGAACCTCCTCGGTGTGAATGAAAACCCTGTTCATCGTAGACTGAAAGTGGCTGAATGCGTTAGTGGCGCAAATGGCATCACTCACGGTTCGAAGTGCCCACAATGACATCCCGAAGCGGTCTTCTCTATGTCTTGCTCACGGACTCTGATCTGATGATAACCCGACCGTAAATCAATTTTTGTGAAGTAACAAGCACCATGGAGCTCATCAATAAGCTCATCAATCCTCGGTATCGGGTATCGGTTCTTGATTGTCCTCTTGTTCAGGACCCGGTAATCGATGCACATGCGCAACGTTCCATCCTTCTTCTTCACCAATACAACAGAAGAAGCGAACGGTGATTTGCTAGGTCTAATGTGACCCATAGCAAGTAACTCCTTTATTGTTTTCTCGATCTCATCCTTTAATCTTTTAGGATGCCTGTAAGGAGTTATCATAACGGGTTTCGCACCCTCCTCGAGCTCAATGATGTGCTCTATCCCTCTGTCTGGAGGTCTACCTGGCGGAATATCACTGAACACCTTGTCATGCTTGCCTCTCAACTGCTGGATGTCCGGATGATACTCTGTCTTTTGCTGTCCCTCCTGTAAAGGTGCTAGATGACACTCTGCAGCCCACTCTACCATGTCATGACGCATGAGCCGCTCCATTCGGCGAAAGGAAATTGTTTTAAGGTCGCTGTCCCGTATTGCCTTAAGTATATGTGTCTTCCCATCGACCTCAAAACGAATCTCCATGTCCTTGAGACGAAGTGTGACCTCCTCCAATGAGTGTAACCGCTTCATTCCCAGGACTAAATCAATGTCTCCCATATTAACAACGTAATAATCTGCCTTGAACTCATAATTGTTCAAGCGTAAGGGGAGATCTCTAATCATGCGCTCATATCTCAAAGTGTATCCATCTGCCACTTTGACTCTGATGCCCTCGAAATCCTCAGTGATGAGTCCTCGTTTCTCAACGAATCTAGCATCTATAAAGTTATCGCGTGGCTCCTGGCTATCCAATAGAATTATTGACCCTCGACTGCTAATACACCCGCGAGCTGAAAGGCCTCATTTGGATGCTAGACAGCGGGCCTCCTGTAAAAAATACCGAGCTTCGAATCCTATCTGCGCTTCCGGCTGGAGCCTCGACTCTGTGAATCATGCAGCATGCTCGGCTGATCAGAACACCTGATTGAGTCCTCATAGTATGCCCACATTTCACGACCTTTGCTTGGTGAGTTTTAAAGTTTTTTTTGAAGGTTTTTGGTTTTGCAAATTTTTTGTGTTTTGATGCAATATAAATGAAGATGCGATTTTTGCAATAAATTGAAATAAATTCAATAAAAATAAAACTACTCTGGAAACTGTAGAATATGGATGCCAGTAACTTTATTTGATCTTCTCTACTGATTACAAAAATACCCAGATACATGCAATGAACAAAACAATGAATTTTTAATATTTAAAGAACCTGGTATTTGCTGCTACTGAAGTACAGAAATGTACGGCTGCAATGAATAATCCTCTTCTCCTTCTGTGTGATGTCTGCAGATGACTCCAGTAATGTTGGCGCCTCCTTTGATGCAAGTTCAAAGCAAGTATGAGAGGCGTTTCTCTCAAAAGTGATAAACACGTGTTTCTGAGAAAGTACGGCCTGACAGGAAAGTACGGCCTGTCAGGAACAGCAATTAATGCTGTACGGCTTCCACAAAAATCAATGCTTGTGTCTCTGTAATGGGCGCCCAGGTAAATAGATGACTCTGGATGCAAAACACTGTAGAAAACTCTGTAAATGATCGATCCTCTGAAGTTCTGTGATTTCCTCTGTATGAGAAAACCTCTGCTGGCAATAGATCAAGTGATATTTCACACTCTCTGAATTGCTTTCCGCTGGAGATGGCTCGTTCCCCAAGGAAGTCGAGTTCAAACCCTAAAGTATGTGCTCAGATCAATTTGATCAGTTCTCAAAATCCAATAATCACATAATGGCTCAAAACCCAGGCAAATCCTCTCTTATGCTGAAAAGTGCGATTTCCTTAAGAATAGGGTTTTGATAAAATATTCACATTTTAATATTTTAAAATTTCAATAGTCTCATGAATATTTTAATATAAATCAAATGTCAAGCTATTTGCTTTAATGATGGCTGCCCTCAAGGCAAATCCTTGGTTATATATTTCAACACTGCTTTATATTATAAATCATTAAATAATTAATATTTAATCAATACAATTAAATATTAATATTTTCACCGTTACTCATCGATTCTTGAATCAAATTAGATCAGCGGCGAACTCTGAAGTGATTAGGATGCGCCAAAGAAACCATATGCTAAAAATAGCGGGGTCCCTGCTTGCGAGGAAGCGCTAAAATACTTAAATTCGCAAAAGCCCTGGAATTCGGCGAGCGAAAGACCCTTCGTCAATCTACCTTCCTTTGAAGGCTGAGCCAAGCTCGAGAAACGACCTCTATCCAATCAATCAGCCCTCGGTGCGTGTGATAGGCCAATCTATCCTCGAGATATCGAGAGGACATGACACCTTGTCCTAATTAGCTCATGCAGCTACAGGAAGTTTGGTGTCACTTTCGCTGCACTGTTCCGAAGATTCATTCCTTTATACACAGGTCTAATATCTTCTACATGCCACCATGTGGCTCCCTTGTCTAGAGCAACTCGAAAGGGGAATGTGAGGGATGCACTCTCACCACAAATTCGGGATAAGCTAACCCGACAAATGATCTTCCCATGAATATCCTTTTTACCCACTTGATGTCTGCATTCCTCCAACCATGTTGATCCCTCATTCAATCACTTGCCCGATGATTAATCTTACTCAATGCTTAATATCCAATGAACACGTAATGATATGCCACGATAATTCTGATGGAATCAGTATTGGAAACATGTTTATTTGTAATCCTCTGTAAACTCCCCTCGATTTCCTTCATAACATCATCTCGTATGCTAACAGTGTAGCATTGCTAGTGACGTGAAGTCTATGAAAGTCGTGCCTTTCTATTCCCTTCATTCGTTGGCTCTTTGTCTTCGCCACAGGGTCATGACTTTCCCCGATTGCTGCTTTTGAACTGATTGCCTTTTGAAATTACCTCTAATCCAATTTATTATATGTTTAGTATATGTTACCTTATTTATTATCGATTTGAAAGCATTATTTTATATTTTCTTATTTATTATTATTGATATATAGTAATATTATAATATTACCTTATGGTAATTATAATATTAATAATATTTCTTTTTATCCCTTAAGTATTTATTATCATTGTCCAATAATTTAATTATAATATTATTTTACTTTTATATTTTATATTAATTTTATATATATTTTAATATCTATTATATCGTAATAATATTTATGATATTATTTATATTCATAATTATAATTTTGGACAATTCCAAAGGTAAAATATCAAATGGTTATTATTTTAATTATGTTTCTTAATTATCTAAATGTCTAATTTCGGGGACATGACAATATGACCCTCATGGTGTCTTCTCGTCCCGTCTTGGTCAGAGCTATGCTCATGTTCCCGCACTTGAAGATTTTTGTGCTAATTGTAGAGATGAGTTTGAGGTACGAAGGCACAGTAATAGCAGTCTTACACTCCATCAGATGAAATATTGCTTGTCAGAAGATATTGAGGGATTATCCGATGATGATGGAGATGTACTTCTTCCAACATACACTTGAAATCAAATTGAGCAACAACCTCTTCCACAAGTCAATTGCTCCAACAAAGAATGCATCTCAGTGGAAGAAAGAACAAGCCGAGTCATTAAGAACAGCAAAATATTCTTAGGCCTCAAAAGGAAGAAGGCTATTCCAGTAGCAAAGCCGCCAACAATACAATCATCTCTTCCTTCTTCTAGAGCGGGACCAAAGATGAAGTCTGTAAGTCATCCTCAAGAAGATGTAAAGGGTAGTAGAACAACAAAGAATGTAAAGAGAAGGTTGGACTTGTCAAATATAATTCTTCAGGAGCAGCCAACAGTCGCAGCAGAAGTTCCTCCAGAAGAGTCCATGCCACAAGAAGAAGTGCCTTTGACGCATGATTCTCCACCATCACCGAGGTCTTCACCAATTCACATTGATTCAGAAGATGAAGAAGTTGATGAAGGTGCAGCCAAACCTCCCAGAGAAGCTAGTAGAGACACCACGTCTTGGCTTGAGAGCTCCCTGGGAAGGAAGAGGAGACCTTCATATCAACTGAACTTTGATGAACTTGACAACATTTATCAAGATGCACCTGTGAAGAAGGCAAAGAAACAAGTTCACTTTGAAAAGAATCCAAATGGTGAGATGATTATGGAGACCACTACGCCTCCAAAAGTTAGAAATATTGATGAAGTGGAGGTTGATGATTTCATCATGGTTAAGGCCAACCTCGGCAAAAGTACTAGGCACGCAGATGTAAGTTTGTTCAAAGTTGCAGCTGAAAATATTCAAGATAGAGTGCTTAAAGACGGGGAGGATAAGGTAGCCCTCAAGGCTGAAATTCGACAACTGAGGCAATACATTTCGAATCTTGTTCACAGTACTTCACAAACTACTCAGTTGCTGCCCCAGATTCTAGAGACACCAGTTGATCAACAACAATTGAGGCATTTGGTGATATATGGGAAGCAAACACGGGATTGGATTGAGGAGTTCATCACCAGAGGAAGAGAGATTCTTGCACAGCTATATTAGCTGAGGTATAATGCCCATGACCTATGCCAAGGAATTCAAGGATTTGAATAGTTGATAGTAGAGGTGAAACCTAGGCACGAGATCATCATTTCAGATTTGAATACAGCATATGACGCAACGGTTTCAAGAGAACACAAGAGACAAATCCTTGCATGGAAAGAACGTCACCTCTTCAAGGTGAGAACTTATGAAAGGATATCTGAAGAGTTAGTTGCATACAAGAAAAGGGTTGTCGATGCTTTCCAGTTCATAACTGAATTTGTTTCAAAGATCCCTTGTCGGTATTATCATGATGATGGTTCTTACGCGCAATTTGATGAAGTACAAGCCAAGTTCTAGAATGTTGTTCATGGCAGTGATCGCGGCGTTCCTGTTGCTGGAAAGATGAGTCAAATTTCCATGATGTCAGCAAGGTTCGAAAAAGCGGCCAATGAGGTCAATGATTTTTGATAGGATGTTTGTTTTGCATTAATATGACTTCGATGCCTTCGCCAGAAGCATCACATTCTAACTCAAATGGTAATGAAAAGTTCAGAATTGCTAGAATGGGGTAGGAGCTCATTACTTCCTTAAGTTTCTCAAAAGCTTGTTGTGCCTTTTCACTCCAATGAATGCACCCTTCTTGGTTAAGTCAATCAATGGTGCTGTCAACTTTAAGAATCCCTTTACGAATCTTTGGTAGTAGTTGCAAAGTCCCAAGAATCCTCTTAGGTGTGTTAAGGTTCTTGGTTTTGGCCAACTTCTTACGGCTTCAATCTTCTCTTCATCAATGCTTACACCTTGAGCATTGATTTTGTGCCCTAAGTACAAAATTTCTTCCATCCCGAATTCACACTTGGGTAGTTTGGCAAATAAGTTTATTGTTCAAGTATTCCCAATACTTCGTCTATGTGTTTTAAGTGTTCCTCCCAAGTTTTGCTATCAATCAAAATATCATCAAAGAAAACTAAGAGGAATTTCCTTAGTTGTTTTCTAAAGATGTGATTCATGCACGATTGGAAGGTAGCAGGGGTGTTGGTTAGTCCAAAAGGTAGGACAAGAAATTCAAATTGTCCATAATAGCATCTAAAAGTTGTCTTGGGGACATCTTTTGCTCTTACCCTTATTTGATGGTACCCTGAATGTATATCAATTTTTGAAAAATATACTACCCCATGAAGTTCATCAATTAGTTCATCAACCCTAGGGATAGGATATCGGTTTTTGATGGTTTTTTTATTAAGTGCCCTATAGTCGATGCACATTCTTATGGTGCCATCTTTCTTTTTTACTAGTACAACAAAGGTTGCTAAAGGTCTAGAACTAGGTTGGATATGTCCCATTTCCAATAACTCCTTTTTGGCTTTCTCAATTTCCTCTTTATATCCCGATGGGTGATGGTAAGGTGTGGTAATAACAAGTTTTGCCCCTTCCTCTAATTCAATGGTGTGCTCAAAGCCTCTTTTTGGTGGTAGTCCTTGCGGTATGTCTTCAAACACCCTTTTGTGCTCTTTTAATATAGGTTGAATATCAATGTGTATAGTTTTCCCTTGGGAGGAGGACTTGTCAAGAATCATGCATTGTGCAGGCCATTCTCCTTTTTCATGTCTAAAACTTTTTCCCATCCTCTTGGATGAAACTACTTTCGGTGATCCGTTGGATAGCCCTCTTAAGAGGACTTCTTGTCCTTTCTGTTTAAAGCAAAGCTCCAATTTTGGAAGGTCTAGGTAAAAACGCCCTAAAGAGTGTACCCATGGGGTACCCAAGATTACATCAGTGTCTCCTAAATTTACTAAGTAGAAATCTTCTTGGGTTGGATGGCTTCCCAAGGCTATGCTTAGTTGAGGAATATTTTTAGCACATAATGAAGTGGATCCATCAACCAAGGCTACTTTAGAGCCTTTAAAATCTTTTGTTTCTAATTTTATCTTTGCAACCAAATTTTTATCTATAAAATTGTGGGGCGCCCCACTATCCATAAGGGCTATTACTCTTGTCCTTTTATTATACTTTTGATTCAAAAAGGGTGATGCTTGGAGACTCTAGAGATGGCTGCTAGGGTTCCTTGTTCTTCTTTGTTGTACCTTAGTTTCTTGCTTGGGTTTCCTTGTGCTTCTTCATTAGATATTGCCTCTATATTTGGTGCCTTGCTTTCTTTTCCACCTGTGTTTTGTCCCCCATTTTTCTTTACATTTGAAGAACAAACCTTTCTTTTTTAGGTCCTCTTGTTGCCCTTTAGGGTTTCCTTGTTTACAAACATTCCTAGGTCCCCATTTTTTCTTGCAATTGAAACATAATTTTCCCTTCCAAAATTCCCCTTTATGCCCATCTTTATTATAGGGAGGTTTGGTGTCTTGTCCTTGGTGGATGTGTCTTCTAGTTTTAGAGCCTTATCGATGGCATCATCAGAGAGGTGGGATCAGGGGCACTTACCAACCCTCAGATCAAATCTTTTAATACTTCAATGAATAGGTAGGCGAGCCGATCTTCAGTAACCCTTGATAGTCTTACTAAAATTCTTTGGAATTCAGCTATGCAATCTCTCACGATTGCCTTTAGCTGTTTTGTAGCTCCCTAAAGTCTTTGGGAGTGTCATTATCAAATCTTGCTTTATATGTGCACCATTGCAGGAGTAAGCCATGCTACAGTCCCAAGGAGGGATGCCATGATGCCACCATTTATGGGCCAATCCTTCTAAATGCAAGATGGTAAACTTGACAACACCTTCTTTTGTCATAGGGGTAAGGTTTAAATAGGTGTTTAACTTTTGTATCCATGCATGTGTTGTGATTTTCCTTGATGCATCGAAGTTGGGAAGAGTTAATTTATTAACCTTTTGTCTCAAATCTTTACTAGGTTGCCTCTTGTCTTTTTTTGGTGCTTCATGTTTCTTAGCTTCACAAAATTCCTTGAATAGGATATTCCTCCTAATCTCAAGGTGCAAATTTATGTAAGCTCTAGTAATTTCCTCGGTGCTATTAGGGGATGGGTTATTTTCATCTTCCTCCATTGGCATTTCTTCCCTAGGTAGGAATGAAGGTCTTGGGATCCTAGGGGCCGAAAATATGTTATTACTTTCTGAATGGTTAGAGTTTATGTCTCTCCCATTTGTGGAGTGGGGTCTAAGTGTATTGATTGTATTACTCATGTTTTGTAGGGCTTGGAGTAGTGTTTGGTTTGTTTTCTCATTTTGTTCCATAAAAGCTTGGGTTATCTTTTCATTGTTTTCCATGAAGGCCCTAAGTTCAGTTTCCATTTGTTCACTCATTGTATTGTTTTGAGTAGAGTTGTTGCTAGTTGGAAGTTTCCTTTTCTCTCTCTCAAGTGCTCTTTGGGCCCTTTGGCTATGTTGCATCCACTATCTTTCATCCCTTAGGCTGGCATGAACGATGCTTTGATACCAATTGCAATGTTTTAGTCAACCCTGGGCTCTAGAATCACAAGTAAATAGTTAGGCTATATCTACCACTATGAGGATCGGAAACAATCGTGAAACAACAAAATAGAATATGGGCACAAATTTTGTACCCGGGTTCGAACTCTATAATCCATGCCTACAAATGCCCGTAGCTGTAGTGTTTTTCAACCTAATTTACATTTTTAGCCTTATTTTTTGACTCTTTCATTGGCTTCTAAATACAAATTATTTGTCTAACTCCTAATCTTGCCTCCAAACACATCAAAATAGGTAAAACATACCCATTTAACAATTTGTAAATGAAAAACAAGTTTTTTTGCCTCCATTGCTGAACTTTCTCTCTTGCTTGCACAAGCTTGAATAGACTTGAAGGCTGATTGTAGATTGTTCAAAGTTGATTGTTGTGCTATTCCTAAGCACTTGCAAGTGTCTATTCATTGCCAAGAAGATCGTAGAAGAAAATTTCTTCAAAAGAGGTAGGTTTTTTTGAAGTATTTTTATTTTTATTTTTTCATTTGTTTTTACAACAAATGAACTATTTTGCTTTGTTTCTGAAATATGCTAACCAATTTTTTCGATAAATTAACACAACATAACCAACACTTAGCCAACTTGATTAGCGTTAGCTCCAAATAAAAAACCAAATTTGAAAAGAACTCACACCAAGAATGCACACTCAATCCCAATGAGGGATAGGTGTTGTCATATGGCGGAGGAGCTAAATGAAAGTACTTGAAAGAAACTACTCAACGTCAAGAATGTGCACTCAAGAACCCACTGAGGGAGAGGTGCTAACATATGACGGAGTGTTAAATTGAAAAGCTAGAAATTGATAGGCGGATAACCAGCCATGAGCTATTACAAACTAATTCATTCGCTGCGGCGGGCATCCACAAAATTGTGGGGATTCACCACTATGAAAGTGGGTACAAGAGTGTTACAATCAAATTATCCACACTGGCGGTAAACCATCCAGGGGTACTTATGTGAGAAGAAGAAGAATAAATTGCAGCAATTAAACTGGAACAGTACTACTGTTTACAATTTGTACAAATAAGAAATAAGCTGCAAACTAAATGTGAATTACAATAGTCTTCCAACACATGAGTAATAGACGAACTCTTACAATTATTTAACTCACTAACTGCTGATAATGAATCAAAAATCAGAACTTCAAAGGTCTGATACAGAAAACAGAAAACTGGAAATGTCAATCTGCAACTATGAAAAACAATGAAATGTTCATAACTCACTTAATTCATCTCCAAATCGAATGCCGTCTTTTGCTATGTCTTCTTAGAAGGTAGGCGAACATATTCTGATCATCAAACAGTAACCAAACTGCCTCTATATTTTTGGCACAATTTCCAAAGCTTCCTTGAATGGTACGGCCCTCTTCAAGGGCGATTTTGGCATAAAAAATCAGAATCTTCAAATTTAAATCTCAAACTTTGCAAGAGGGGGCGCCTTGGCTTAGCAAACACTCACAAAAATACCCATAACCATAATAAATTTATTCTAAGAGATGCATTCGAATTTTCACTTTCAGCTGTGTATGAATTAGCAACTCAAAAACTAGAATTATCATCAAAACTTCTTCAGTTGAGCACAATCTGCTAGTGTCGATGAAAAGCAGCGAATTCCAACTAGATGTTGTATTTCAAACATGAAATTGGATAATTGGCTAGGAGGTAGCATCCTCGAAGCAAGATTTCATTTGTCATTCCGACAGCATAACAGTATGATAACATGAATGGATGGAATGCTGCAGCAAAAACCTTCATTAAATAGAAGCTCACAAAATTTTTTCAAATTCCTAAGAAAGCACACCAAAAGACACAGGAGTCCCTTTGAATTTCCAAAAACAAATAACTTCTCAAGATGGCGTCCTTTTTGCTTAATAAGAATTTCACTTTATTTTAAAATTCTCACTTATTAAAGTGGCGTCCACTTTTCCCAAGGCATAAAGTTCAAATAAAATATTAATATCTCTTAAAATGTGGGCGTACCCTTCATGACCCCTTTTTAAAACAACTTTCAAGTTATAACCTTAGGCCAAGGGGGGGTCAACTAAAAATTAAAACATTAATGCCTTTATTCAAATATTTTCACCAAATAAAGTTTTTTGAAGACAAAGCCTGAACATAAACAACTGCTCCAACTGGAAAGATGATTGAGGATAGTCAACTGTACAATGCCATAAATAGTATTTACTATAAATAGTAAATAACATGAAATGCCACAAAACTCCAAGCTAGGAAACCCTGATTTCTCCACATTCCAGCCTACGGGTCTCTGGAATATGCTGATGAACTACAAGGCTAATCACTTATGAGAAGGGGACATTACAGTCCGCCCTCCTCAAGATTGTTTGTCCTCAAGCAACCGCAAACCAGGATGTTGTAAAATACCATCACCTTCCCAAGTTGCATCTTCGATAGGCAAGTTCCTCCATCTGACCAAGTACTCCTTAATTGTTCTTCTCCTCAAGGAGCGCTCCCTAGTTTCAAGAATCTCCTCAGGAATCAACACCAACTGCCCTTCCTCATCCAATGGAGGTAGTTCTGAAATGGCCACCACATTGTGCCCAAGTGCCTTCTTGAGGCGAGACACATGAAAGACATTGTGCACTTTACAATCAGCAGGAAGCTCTAACTCATATTCCACTTCTCCAATCCTTTTGATGACCTTGAATGGACCATAAAACCATGGCTTTAACTTCTCAGCACCACTTTTCTTGAGAGAAGATTGCCTATATGGCTGAAGCCTCAAGTATACCATATCTCCCACTTCAAAAGTCCGCTCAATACGCTGCTGATCAGCGTACAACTTCTGCTAGTTTTGAGCATGCTGCAGATTCTCCTTTAAAGATTTCAAGATATCTTGGCTCTGTTGCAACATATCCTTTTCCTGTGGAGCTCTACTATCACCAAATACTAAATCAACAAAGTTAGGAGCATCATATCCATAAAGAGCCAAAAAAGGAGACATCTTAATTGACATATGATAGGAAGAGTTATAACAATACTCTCCCAAATGAAGCCATTTAATCCAAGCTCTTTGCTATCCTGACACATAATTTTTTAAGTAGCCTTCTAACCACTTGTTGACAATTTTGGATTGCCCATCTGTTTGTGGGTGATAACTCGTGCTTGGAGTAAGCACTGTCCCACTCAATCTGAAGATTTCCTGCCAAAAAGCACTTAGGAACTTGCTGTCCCTATCACTGACAATGGTCTTAGGCAATCCATGCAAATGGAAAACCTCTCTAAAAAACAACTCAGCCACTTGAGTTGCTGTAAAAGATGTTGTGACAGCATAAAAATGAACAAATTTTGTTAATCTATCTACCACAACAAAGATACAATCACGTCCTTGCACCTTGGGTAACCCAGTGATAAAATCCATTGCAATGCTCTCCCACTTTTGATTCGGAATTGGCAAGGGCTGCAATAGACCAGCTGGAAAAGAGTGTTCATTTTTATTCATTTGACATGTAGGACACTCTCTAATGTAGTTCAAGACTTCTTCTTTCAATCCCTTCCAAGAGAATCTTTCACGGATCTGTTTATATGTCTTGAAAAACCCTTGATGACCAGCAAGGGGAACATCATGAAAAAACTGTAGAATCTTCTTCTTAAGCTTGGATTCAGGCACTAAAAAGATCCTACCTTTATAAAGAATCAAACCATCAACCAACTTATACCTTTCATCATCCAAATGACCTTCAAACAAGCTGGTTGCAAACTGATTTTTGGCATAATCAGCAGCAATTAAATCCTTCCAATCAGCTGAAAGCTCGCAAAGTGACTGCAGATGTGGTCTTCTTGAAAGAGCATCAGCCACTATGTTGTTTTTCCCTTTGACATATTCAATGTCAAAGTCATAAGCCTGGAGCTTACTTACCCATTTTTGCTGCCTTTCGTTCAAGTCTTTTTGGCGCATAAAATGTTTAAGACTATTATAGTCAGTCTTAACAACAAATTTACTTCCCACCAAATATTGACGGAACTTAGACAAAGCATGCATAATGGCAAGCATCTCTTTGTCATAAATGGAGTAAGTTTTTTCTGCTCCTCTCAACTTCCGGCTCTCGAAGACAATAGGATGTTTGTCTTGCATTAGAATAGCTCCAACACCTTCACCTGAAGCATCACACTGTAATTCAAATGATTTTGTAAAATCCGGAAGAGCCAACACTGGACATGTACTCATGATTTGCTTAAACTTATCAAAAACTTCTTGTGCCTTCTTAGTCCAAAGAAAAGCTCCTTTCTTTGTAAGATCTGTGAGAGGTGCTGCTTGATGAGAATATCCTTTCACAAATCTTCTATAGAATCCACATAACCCGAAAAATCCTCTCAAATGAGAAATATTCTTTGGAGTTGGCCAATCAAGAATGGCTCTTATCTTTTCAGGATCAACTTTCACACCCTTTGAACTGATAATGTGGCCAAGATATAAGAGTTCTGTCATCCCGAACTCACACTTTGATTCTTTGGCAAACAAACATTCCGCCTCTAAAATACTAAGCACTTCTAAATGCTTAAGGTGCTCTTCCCATGACTTACTGAAAATGAGAATGTCATCGAAGAAGATGAGCACAAACTTCCTCAACTGCTGTCTAAAAATCTTGTTCATACAAGATTGGAATGTAGTTGGAGCATTTGTCAAACCAAAAGGCATGACAAGAAATTCAAAATGCCCAAAATGGCATCTAAACGTTGTCTTCTCTATATCCGCCTCCCTCATTCTGATTTGGTGATAGCCTGAACGAAGATCAATCTTCGAGAAGAACATGGCCCCATGGAGCTCATCAATAAGCTCATCAATCCTAGGGATTGGATATCTATTCTTGATGGTTTTCTGATTTAATGCGCGGTAGTCAACACACATACGCATTGTACCATCTTTCTTTTTGACCAGCACCACTGCAGAAGCAAAAGGACTCTTGCTTGGTCTAATGAAACCACTTTCCAACAACTCTTTGATGGCTTTTTCAATTTCATCTTTCTGCCTCTTTGGATAGCGGTAAGGTGTAGTCATAACAGGTTTTGCTCCCTCTTCTAACTCAATCACATGGTCAGAACCTCTTTCAGGAGGTCTTCCAGGAGGTAGGCTTCCAAAGACTTTGCTCTTCTTTGAAAGTAAGGCTTGAATATCAGGGTGATATTGCCTTTTCTCCTCCACTGGATCAGCTGGTAGAACCAAACATTCAGCAGCCCATTCAATCTGATCGTGATGGATCAGCCTTTCCATCCTCTTCAAAGACACAATCCGAGGGCCCCCATTTGACATCCCTCTTAGAACAACCTTCCTTCCATTAGACTGAAATTTAAGCTCCATAGTTTGCAAATTCAATGTGATCTCACCAAGAGATCACAGCCATTGTATGCCTAGCACAACATCAGTGTCTCCAATTCCCACCACATAAAAATCATCTTTAATCTCATAATTTCCTAATTGCATAGAGAGGTTAGGAATCTTCCTCGTGCAAGACATAGTAAAACCATCTGCAACCATTACCTTGAAACCATCAAACTCCTCAGTCTTCAAACCCTTTTTAGCAACTAATCCTTCATCAATAAAATTGTGAGTTGCTTCGGTATCAATTAGAGCAACTATCCTTTGTGAATTCACAACTCCATGAACCCGAAAGGACTCATTTTTTTGAAAACTTTATAGTTGTGCAAAAGCACTACCATCTCCCACCTCATCGGACTTCTCTTTTGGATCTTCTTCACCTTCACTACCTGCTGATTCGTATTGCTGATTAGACGAGGGCTATTCTGATCCATAATCAGAATAGCCCTCCATTCGATTTGCTTTGCCTCTTCCATAGCAATGGTGACCCTTAACCCAAGGTTCACGGCAAGTGTAACAAACTCCATCTTTTCTAAGCTGTTCTTTGAGCTCTTCTGACAACCTTGGTGGAAACTTCTTGGGCAGATTTGAAGAATTTTTTTTATCTTTCTTATGGCTGAATGGTTTTGAATGAAACTTAGGCCTCGGGACTGCCAACTCCATGCTCCTAGCTTTCTTGATGGCTTCATCTAAAGTTGGTGGATCAAAGGCTTTGACCCAACCCTTCAAAGGCTCCATTAAACCTTCAGCAAAAAGAACCACAAGTCTTCTTTTAGTAATGTTAGGCACCATTACTGACAACCTCTGAAAATCAGCCACATAGTTTTCTAAAGATCCTTGCTGTTTCAATTGTGCCAATTCTTTGAATCTCAATTCTGGATCTTTGGTATCAAATCTTTCAATCAACTTATTGGTAAACTCACCATATGTGCGAATGAGGTTATGGCCAAGAGTGACCAAACCATGAGTCCACCATTCATGAGCTATCCCATCCAAATGCAAAGTAGCAAATTTGATAGCATCTTCTTCCGGAATGGGTCTGAGAGAGAGGTAGTTATCTAACTTTTGCACCCATGATCTGGCTGTACACTTATTACTACCATCAAAATGCTCCATAGTAATCTTTCCCAATGCTTGGTAGAAATCATTTCTAGGTGCCATAGGAGGACGATGCTCATTCCTTCCTCCATTTCTCCGACTCCTTTGATTCATGAATTGATCAAAGGTCCAAGCATCTCTCAAATCGAGAGGTAAAGAAGCGTACTCCATGTAAGCTTGACGTGCATCATCAACAAAGGTTGGTGCAGCTTCAACCTGTTGTTGCTCTTCCCTTGGTGTGAAAACGGGAAAAAGGGGTCTAGAGAATGACCCACTAGGAATTGCAGCATGCTGACCCACAATTGTGTCTCTTGTATTCACCTCAGGACTGCCACTATTTTTATTCCCATTAACTCTATTGCTTTCTCCAATTGAGTTATTTTGGGGCTGAATGATATTCTGAGCTGCTTGCTGGTCCAATTTGGACAATAGACGGGACATCATGTCTATCATCCCATCAAACTTCTTCTCAACTTTGTCCCTCTCTTCATTAGCTTGCCTTACAGCGTCTGACATTATTTCAACTGTCTGTTCAATTTCTTCCACTGACTTTTCTGAACCTTCCACTATTTTGCCAAGATCTCTTAGGACTTCTGAAAAGGACTCTGCTTCTAGAACTGGTGGAAACTGATGTTGAGGTCTGGCCTGACTTCTAGTGAATGGCCTAGTGACTTTGTCACTCATCAGATACACAACTGCAAATTGCCACAGGATGGCAGGGTCTTCTGCTCTGATACCACTGAAATATGCTAACCAATTTTTTTCGATAAATTAACACAACATAACCAGCACTTAGCCAACTTGATTAGCGTTAGCTCCAAATACAAAACCAAACTTGAAAAGAACTCACACCAAGAATACACACTCAATCCCAATGAGGGATAGGTGTTGTCATATGTCGGAGGAGCTAAATGAAAGTACTTGAAAGAAACTACTCAACGTCAAGAATGTGCACTCAAGATCCCACTGAGGGCGAGGTGCTAACATATGACGGAGTGTTTAATTGAAAAGCTAGAAATTGATAGGCGGATAACCAGCCATGAGCTATTACAAACTAATTCAGCCGCTGCGGCGGGCATCCACAAAATTGTGGGGATTCACCACTATCAAAGTGGGTACAAGAGTGTTACAATCAAATTATCCACACTGGCGGTAAACCATCTAGGGGTACTTATGTGAGAAAAAGAATAAATTGCAGCAATTAAACTGGAACAGTACTACTCTTTACAGTTTGTACAAATAAGAAATAAGCTGCAAACTAAATGTGAATTACAATAGTCTTCCAACACATGAGTAATAGATGAACTCTTACAATTATTTAGCTCACTAACTGCTGATAATGAATCAAAAATCAGAACTTCAAAGGTCTGATACAGAAAACAGAAAACTGGAAATGTCAATCTGCAACTATGAAAAACAATGAAATGTTCATAACTCACTTAATTCATCTCCAAATCGAATGCCGTCTTTTGCTATGTCTTCTTAGAAGGTAGGCGAACATATTCTGATCATCAAACAGTAACCAAACTGCCTCTATATTTTTGGCACAATTTCCAAAGCTTCCTTGAATGGTACGGCCCTCTTCAAGGGCGATTTTGGCATAAAAAATCAGAATCTTCAAATTTAAATCTCAAACTTTGCAAGAGGGGGCGCCTTGGCTTAGCAAACACTCAACAAAAATACCCATAACCATAATAAATTTATTCTAAGAGATGCATTCGAATTTTCACTTTCAGCTGTGTATGAATTAGCAACTCAAAAACTAGAATTATCATCAAAACTTCTTCAGTTGAACACAATCTGCTAGTGTCGATGAAAAGCAGCGAATTCCAACTAGATGTTGTATTTCAAACATGAAATTGGATAATTGGCTAGGAGGTAGCATCCTCGAAGCAAGATTTCATTTGTCATTCCGACAGCATAACAGTATGATAACATGAATGGATGGAATGCTGCAGCAAAAACCTTCATTAAATAGAAGCTCACAAAATTTTTTCAAATTCCTAAGAAAGCACACCAAAAGACACAGGAGTCCCTTTGAATTTCCAAAAACAAATAACTTCTCAAGATGGCGTCCTTTTTGCTTAATAAGAATTTCACTTTATTTTAAAATTCTCACTTATTAAAGTGGCGTCCACTTTTCCCAAGGCATAAAGTTCAAATAAAATATTAATATCTCTTATAATGTGGGCGTACCCTTCATGACCCCTTTTTTAAAAACAACTTTCAAGTTATAACCTTAGGCCAAGGGGGGAGTCAACTGAAAATTAAAACATTAATGCCTTTATTCAAATATTTTCACCAAATAAAGCTTTCTGAAGACAAAGCCTAAACATAAACAACTGCTCCAACTGGAAGGATAACTGAGGATAGTCAACTGCACACTGCCATAAATAGTATTTACTATAAATAGTAAATAACATGAAATGCCACAAAACTCCAAACCGAAACCTAATTTCTCTCCTCATTCAACCTATGGGTCTCAGGAATGGTGATGAACTGCAAGGCTAATCAGCGATGAGAAAGGAACATTACACATTGAAACACTCCAAACCTAATGCCTCACTTGAACATCATAGTTGAAAATCAAGCACTCTTTCCTTTTGAAGTGATATAAATAATTATGAGACCCCCATTCCACACAACAATATTAGTCACCCAAAAGTATCTCCTTCCCATGTAGGGTAGTCCACCAAATTCTCCCCCACTCAATTGGCTCTTGTCACGAGAGGTGGATCAATTTAATTCATGCCTAAAGAAAGGGTACAACACATGTTTTTATCTTAATTTCACCTCATTTGTAAGGCCCAATTGTATATGCATAAGTTACTAATCATCATGCTTCCTTTGGTGAGTCCTATTAGTATAGTTGGATGAGTCAATTTGATGGATTATGCAATTTTTGTTTTCATTAAAGTTATATGATGTAAGTTGCATAGGGTAATTGTATGCATTCTTATAGGATGATCTATGTGGCCAAATGTAAACTTAATTTTGGACTCAATCATTAGCAAACAATGACAAATCAGATATTTAGGTCTTGGTTAAAATTTAACATGATATTAAATTATTGCATATTTGAACGATGTTTTAGGGTATAAACTCAACTGTGAAAATAACCAGAAAGTTAGTGTCTAGTAGTTAGTACAAGTGATTGTTTTGTGTGAGTGATAGCAATGGTGTGTAGATCCTTGGTAAAAAGTATTATGCATTTCCTTCTTAAATGCAAATACATATCAATGGAAACATAGCACATGAAATGGTATGATTGGGTGATTTTTTATTTGTATCATTATAGAAAGATTTCTTATCCTCCTTATGAAGTTGTACTTGTATAAATGTAAATTGATGTGTTTTAATCCTTGCATTTGTCACTCATTTAATTTTGATGCGATGAAAATAGTAATTGTACCTTATTTACAACAAGGCCAAACTTATTTTAACCTATCGTGCATTACCAAGGTAAGTGACCCTAGGGGTTTAGATAATGGTTAACCGGAATACAACTCCTTTATCCTAATTTCTATTTTATATGTACGAATGACATTTTAGTATTATGAAGTTTTCATTTATGTAGAAAATGTACCAATGGTCAAATATTAATCTAGTATGAACAAAGGAACTCGATTAGAAACATGAGAATGTTTTGTTGGGAAAATCCATAATGTAATTTTTCATGAATATGTTAACTCGAATGATTATAGTTGAGATCAAGGTCGAGTGTGAATGATGAAGGTGAGCATGATTGAGATGTTTGAAAATTTGAAATATAATTATTGATACATCAAGTTCGGTTTAAATTTAAGTAGTTATGTTGTTTTTATTTCAAGAAGTTATGATTATAGAAGCACTAATGATGTAAGACCAGGATTGTGCAAACTAAGCTTCAAGGTCAAGTTCCATATCCAAACAATGTTCACCGAGTTGGCATGAGGTACGTAAAATTAGTCATTATCGATTGGTAAAGTAATTATTGTTATATATATATATATATATATTATATATCAATTTAATTGATTATTTCATGGAGTACTAACCATTTGAAAAAGTGTCAAATTCTATAGGGACAGGAAGCAATCTGATGAAGCGATCAACAAATTTCCTAAGTCAGATGCTGAGAGGGAGGAGTTACGAAAGACTTCCAGAAGCTACTATGACACGGACATAATTGTCTCGCACTGGAGGAGGGTTTTGAATGTGCTGATGGAGTACGTCACGTTGGATGGTCATTATACCAAAGTCTTTGGGTATCATTTTGTCCTTCTGAATCATTTCAGGCACCAGGTCAGGATTTCTTTTCCTTTTTATCTTGCGTCTTCTCTAAATACCAGTTTGAAAAGCCATAGACAAAACCCTACCAGGTACTCTATTCTTCATGAAGGACTGTTTGTCCTAATTTATGACCATTTTAAAGCTATGTTGGCTCTGCCTTACCAGACACCATCGCCTAAGGATAGGGTTGTTGACAAGGATAAAGGAAAATCTAGGGATTCTCCTAAGAAGAAGGGTAAGAGAAAAGTGTCGGAGGACCCCTCCTATGATGTGAACGAAGAGAATTCGCAGTCGGAGTCGCTATCTGAGTATTTCAGCCATCCTACGACCGATAGAGAAGAGAGACCCCGCTTCCCTATGGACCTCAAGGCGGGTGATCATTATTTTAAGGAGGAATGGGAATTTCCCACTGATGTTCTTGCAATAGCCCGCAATGGGGCAGTGGATAGTTTTAGATTAATGAGATGGGTGTTCTTTGAAATTAGGGAAATTAATTTGAACTAGAGAGCCATGAACAGTAAAATGGAGAAAGCTGATGATAATAACAGAGGCAGTGGTAGTGGTCAGGCCACTGATTTATGGACTGAGGAAGAGAAGAAGTACATGGTTGAGTGCCTCAAAAAAATGGTGGAGAAATTACAGGACTTCAAATGCAATCATGATGGCAAGCAGGCGGTTATGGAGGAGCAGCTGAGGAACATCAAAAAATCTCTCCACAAAGTGTTGGTTATGAACCATAAGATTTTAAAATCCACTGCACAGACCATGAATACCATGGTGGAAAACCTAGAAAAAGCTTATCAGGTTAAGACTGTTGTGTTTCTTGATTTGGACAAAGAGGAAGGGCAGTCGGATAGTGAGGGGTCGAGTAACAGGACCAGTGCAAATTTGAAAAGGAAGGCAGACCAAGCTTTAGTCAACATCCAGGAGACCAAGAAGTCTGCATTTAACATGAACAGTCTGGAGCAGGAAGCGGCAGAGATCCTCTGGAACCTGGCCTATTTTGCGATTTTTTGTCGGTTTTTTGGCTGTTCTGCCCTGGTTTTTAGTGTTTTCTTCTTTATGGGCAACTTCTTGTTTTTATTTGTGCTATGTTAATGTTATATCCTTCGCTATCTGACTGTTAAGGGTTTCGGGACCCCTCTAAAACCTGTTTGTTCCTTAATCAAAAACCATTTTAAAAAGTGTGTAAGTGGCCAATGGGTGGAACAAGAGGTTCAATCAGGTCCCTAGCTAGCTCACTACATGTGAGTAAGTACATTTGAGTCATAAATTGTGGGTAGGTGTGGAAACCCGTATGGAAGCTATTAACCCAAGTTTCAAGCATGAAAAAAATTAAAATTAATGTTGTTAGGCTATTTTTGAACCCCCAACTCAAGTATCTAGGGTTAGGGTACATTAAGAGAAGGTTAAAAGGGTGATGGGAGCTATCTTTTTTGTGGGGGAAAAGCTTTGTTGGCTGCTGAAAGAAAGGAGGTGGAGGTCTGTAAAATTTCCATGGCTGCCTTGTTAAAGTAGGAGGTAAGTTACTGTTTAGCCCTTGTTGTTGTATACTCTTATTGTGTTGAGTTTGAAAGATTGTGAAATTGTGGTTGTGTAAACCCTGTTCATGCTGGGTCAATAATGAGCATGTAAAATTTGTGTCTTCTTTTGTATTGTGTTGTGAGGGGTTTTTCTTATATATTTGTTGTCAAAACTTTGAGTTGAAAATGTTATGCTTTGAGAATTTGAGTTGAATGCCATTATAAGGGTAGTGAATACTCTTGGAAGGGCCCTGGTTGAGCCTCTTGGCTCGGGGATTGGTGAGAGCTTCCATAGCTTGATGACCCATATGGTAG